>JAHHQI010000843.1:0-164948 GCA_028274465.1 Plantago ovata | reverse complement strand
GCTTACTATTTCAGAAGTATTGTTCTATTTTTTTCATGATGACTTTGCCACATGAACCAGCAGTGCCCTTGCCAATTTTTCACTTTAAAGCACTACTAATAAGTACCGGTTAAAGCCAAACCTTGACAGGGCCATACAACAAGAAATATGATTATAATAAAGTTTCTTTGGATGGTCTTACTGGATGGAAATGTGTCCGTAAGGGAATAATGCTACAAAAATATTCTTCCATTTTGTAAAGTTAACAGAAACTCAGTTATATTAATGGAAGTGCTACAAGAGGTGACAAGAATAAAGGAGCATATAAAATCTAAAACTCTTTGAAATCAAATAACACAATATCTGAAACTCTAGAGATGTAAACTTGAGAATACATGGAGAAGAAAACCTAAGTATTAAAGAACAAAAATGATGAGCTGGGATTGAAACCAAATATATCCAATCACAAAAACTAAGTTCCAAGAAACATAAAGTCACAAAATATACATATTGAGGAACAAACCTTATGTACAAGAATGGTTCCAGCTAAACCTCTTCGCCCAGCGATGCCTCTTGGAGGTGGTAGAGCACAGTCGTCACCAACAATGACCATCTACAAAACACAAATTAATGAATGACAAATCCATATAACATAATTCACAATTATTTCAAAATCAGTAGATACTGGGGCATATACACATACCTCCACTTTATAACCTTCAGATTTAGCTTCCTCGGCAGCTAAACCAAAATTTAGACGATCACCTGTATAATTCTGTCATGAAACAATAAAACATATGTGCATGTTTATTTTTTACAGCATAAGATGTTAAAATACTTCAAAATATGCAGTCATGTTGGGTTTGATGGTTCAACAAAATTCACAATCGAAGTAACCTTCACAATCAGGAGGCACCCTGATGGACCGGTCACAGCTCGTATGCCCTGATGCAATAGTTTAGGATGAGAATTTGAAAGTTGGAACAAAATAAAAGGGAAAGTACGTCCATATCAACATAATTATGATAGATGCATACTGCAAGAATAGCCTCTACAGGAGGAGAGGCAAACACATCGCCACATATAGCCGCTGTCAGCATCCCTTCTCCAACAAATCCAGCATGGGCAGGCTCATGGCCACTTCCACCCCCTGTGTTGGGACGTTAAACAATTTTCATCCAAGTTCTAAAATCACTAACAAATAAACTAGATAACGAGTCCAAGATGAAATCCATGGCAGAACATTTAGTGGAGTGGTATATGTACGCCTAGAAATGTTCTTTTTTTCTAATCCTGGGTCCCTTTATACTCATCCTTGTGTAGAATGGGAGAACACATTCTGATGCTAAATCTGTCTGTTCAAACTAGTGGGTAATACTTGAGAATGGTGGTACACTTAACTGGCAAAAAGTATTCTATGAGGAAAATAATACTCTGAAATGCTACAACATAACTAAGCCGAATGGTGTTTTTTACATTTTACTTATAGAACACCAACCGAAAGATCAATTACAATTGATAAATCATCCACAGCCAACACATGGTATTTGAGTGTTGGTCGACAAGAAACAGAAAACTACAGTGCCTGATTTCCTAACTTTGCAAGTTATACCTGAACAGCTTAGTAGGTCCATATATCGTTGATGCCATATCGAATACTATAAATAACAAAATGATTTAAAAAAATAATAGCCATGTCACTTATCAACAACATCCATTTAAATTTACTACAAATATGTGAACACCTAGCAACACATCTCTTCTCCACCCACATCCAAAACACAAGCAGCATACACCAGTTGTATGAGATGTACAATATCAGTAAGTTCATTCACTGCACTGAAATACCAAAAACATGTAATAGTTCATAATCTGCGATACCTGATATCACAGAAACTTTGTCATATGTCGCCGGAGACACATCAGCACGTATAACAACTTTGACCTACATAATTTAAAGCCACACTTCAGAAAATCACAACATCTGAATAACAAACACAACCAAATGTCGATGTACCTGAGGAAATCCATCCAAGTACTGCAATGCAGGGTAAGTTTCCACAAGACCTTCGATAAACTCTGTCACAACATCTGAACAACAAAGGCATGGTGAAATCAGATCACCAACCATAACAATCACAATCTCTCTTCTACAAAATACATTTACATAACATTTCTACAACCATTTGATTAACGAAGAGCAAGTCCAATTTCACTTCGATTAGCCCAATGCTCGAGCTCATAACACTAGTAAACCGATTGCTAATCCAGAAACAGTAATTAAGCAAACAATTATTCAGTAACCGAATTCACTTCTGTACTAGTACTATCAACCACACATTTCCAAACAGGAAAAACAAAAAATCATCATAACAAATTCTCTGAGAATTCAAACTCACAGAAACTCGAGTACATTGCATGCATCGGAAAACCTAACGAAGCTCGCGAAACAGAAACTCATCGAAGAAATCAAAAAACCGCAAGTCGCAGAGGAAAAAACGTAATTACCGTTGGGATCGTTAATAAGCTTCTTCGCCTGATAATCCATTGGTAAAAGCAAGCGATTCTGCGATGAAAAAACCTCTAATTATGCATTTGTTGAGAGGGAAATGATGAGTGATTATGGAGAGAATAATGGTTTGTGCAGAAAGTCACCTGTGGGTGTTGAATAATGGTTGATTGCTGGGTTTTGCTTGTTCAGGCGAGAGACTATATATATATTATAATTATTTATCAGTATATCAGTACTCTATATTTCTTCTCGCAGATAATTTGATCTGAAGAATCGCGTTTGCAGAGTCTTACGGTGAGGTCAATCAGTATCTACTGGATAATTTGGACTCGGTTTTAAAAGAAAGTCGTGTTATCCTTACGCAAACAGCTTTTTAGTGTGTTTGGATTGGATAATTTCATCACCAATAAATAGATAGAAATTACAGTGCTAGTGAGTAGTGACTGAACTTAGAAATTATACTGGATACTTTGGATGGTAGAGAAAACTAGTTTGGCATGAATTATGAATTAGACTCTAAAAGTGTGTAAATGAATTATTATGTTCCACGTGGATTGATACGTGTCATTATACTATTGGATTTCGAAACGTGTTATTGATATGTGTCATTATGTTATTGGATTTCGAAACGTGTTATTACGTGTGGTACATGACTGTTTTACACTTAATGACAATGGTAATTTTATATGTAGATTTCATATGAATAAATTGTAAAAAAATAATAATAATAAAAGTTTAGGAGTGGCGACTTGTGCATGTCCTTGAATTTTCCACTCATTTGGCTACTTTTTATGTATTATCTCTACTATCTATCGATTAACTAGCCAATGACCCGTCAGCAAACCGACGGGGAATGAAGAATAAAAAAGTGATTAGAATGTGTTAATCATATAAATAATCTTACAAAATAGTATTACGGTAGCGTTGTTACAAAGTACGTGTATTATTATTTTATGTGAAACTGTTTGATGAGTAATTGTTGCGTAGCCCAGATGTTCCATCGCCAGCTGTAGAAATTACAAATACAACATGTATCAGTGTAAAAGTAATAATGTTAATTTAGTTAACTCAGTCAATAAGCTTTTGGCTACCCAAAAAATCAAGCATATTACTTCAAAGCCTTTGGAAGACTTCTTTGAATACAGCGTTTGTTGTAGAATCGTAGTTCTTGTCATCTTCTTCACAAATTATAACCTTGAGTTCCTTTCTGCTGGTTACCCTCGATAGCGCAACATACGATTGTCCATGGCTGAAAACTGGGGTGGGCAGATAGAGTCATATGTGAGACAACGATTGTCCCTGACTTTTGTTAATGGTCATTGCAAAGCATACATAAATAGGAAACTGGCTTCGCTCATACAGTATTGGAAACTTAGTCTCATCCGATGGGGTCATGAACATTCTAGGGATATAAACGGTATTCACTGCCCTTAAACCTGATATCACTTTTCTCTATAATATGAGTTCCAAGTCGGGTAACCATCAACCTCGTGTCATTGCACAACTCTAGTGATTGGTCTATATTCCTTAAAAGCATTATCATACATCCTTCCTTTAACACTATCTTATGAGCAGGCAGACCAGAAATGTTTATTTCATTAAGGACCTCTACAGGGTACATTTCATCCAAACCTTCGCCATCAGCATCAACCTGGCTTATACTATCTGCACAAAGATACTCAATCGAATTCCCAGGCATCTTAGACATTACATACTCATTAATTTCAAATTATATTGTCATTAGTTGGAGTTAGGATATCTCGATCATGAAAATACATTGGATCAACTGAAGGATTAGCTATGTGGTATAACATTGATGGGTACGTACTTTCGATAATAGTTGGGTTTGGGTCAGCTACCTCTCGAATTAGTATATCATCTGGCAATTCGATCTCAACACGACTATCATTCTGAGTCCCTGCAAGTCCATCTCCCACTTTTAGTATCTAATCAGTGAACTCTTTGGTCTCCTCAATCTCCATAGATGTTGATCCAGCCTGGACCAATATAAATCATTAAGCAATACAATAACACAATATAGTTCATTTATCTCAATTGGAACATATATGAGACAATATAATTTTGTAGGAATCCTAACAGACATATAATCGAGTTGATATGTTTGATGTTATATGCGTATAATGTTGTACATATCAGTCAACATATCGTATTTTAATTCACTTCTTTCTAAAGCTCGGTTTTATGTTCATATATTCATGAATGAGGGCGTGTTAATTGTTGGACATCCCTAAGCATTACAGTAATATGAATACTTAGTAATTATGTTATGAATGACAAAGCATCACTTGAAATGATACATTAGAATAAAGTAGGAGAACCAATATTAATATCATAACACTTGTAAAAAAAAAAACTCATAATGAAAGGGAAAAGTGGCATAAATCATACAAAAGATACCTAATTTCGTGTCATAGGATTGATTAAAAAAAATTCATAAACATCGTTCTTCACCAAATGTTGAAGACAACTACGTATATACAGCTTAACTCATCAGTATAACGTTAAAGAATTATGAGCATTATGACGATGGATAATCGAAACGTGGGGCATAATAATGTAAGAAAATACGGTCAGAATCACCCCTAGGGTTGTGCAACGGAATTTCAAAATTTCTTAACATGCATACTAATTGATTATGCATATAACATGTATTGAATCACATTAGTTAGATAATTTACATTAAATTGAATGCAAGAACTAAAACAGAATTCGGTGCTAGATTCCAATCAATGAGATCCTCGTAGTAATCAGCAAAATCTTCTCCTTCGGTGAAGTCGAAGATATCTAATTCGTCTCCTTGATTATCTTCAAAACAATAAAGATTAGTATTCAGCTTCAATAATCCTCAACCTTGGTATCCATGGATGAACAATAGCTTATCGAGAGAATGCTAGGATATTCTCGAGTCAAACTCAGGTTTGACCACAGGAGGGGGCGGTGGCGACGTGGATGAGAGAGGGAAGGGAGAGCTTTATTTTTGTCTTGAGAGAATAGAGATAATGAATGAGAAAAGTATGAATAAACTCTCTTAACCATCTACTTATATAGTAGGATATGGAAGACCTAGGAAGCTTCTATTAGACTCCTAAAAGGAATAAGAATTATAATTCTTATTGCACAACTAAACATTTATGTCCAGGTTCATCCCTAATTAAATCGTAACTCAATTAGGAAAAACTTGCCCCTTAAGTTTGATTAGGAGAAGGAGAACTTCTCCCTCCAAATCGGTCGCGCCATGTGTAAGGGAGGTGGGTCCCACTTTTGGGACCCACATGCAAGTCTAGAGCAATTCAATCTCTAATTAGATTTTGCCCATGTGCATATATTAATTCAATTAATATATCCTTCCAATCACAATTATTTCTAAAATATAATTATAATTGTATGTTCATAAATACAATTAATTCAATTAATATGCTATAAATATTAATTGTGCCATAACTAATTATAATTAACTCAATTAATTATAATTCCTTTCTTATAGTCATGCGGATAAGCTGGTTCACCACATAGTGTGACCCATAGGGCCACAGTGTATTAAGCTAGTTCCTTTACAGGCTTTATGGAATTCCTAGACAATTCCATTTGCAATATTAATACATGAGGACGTTTGAGATGAATCTCAAAGCTACCTTTCGTTGTCGAGGCCTGTTGCACTCAATGCGGCGATGGTAAGGTCCTTTCATCTGACTGACTCGAATGCATCTAGGATCGATGAAGTGTCTATCCCAATAATACACTCATGACGCCTTCAGTGAGTTGTTTGATTAATCACAATATATTTATGACCTTTCATAAATATAACTGTACGCTAGCCAACGATTTTACCAACACAACTATAAATGACTAGAGCAGTTCTCTGCAATGCTACATATGAGAGATGAATCCTCTCCAGAGACCAACTATCACCAACCTTATGTATATTGCCAAGCTCCCAGCTGGACCGTATCTACCAATTAATTTCAGGTGCAAGCATTGGTTTCAGTAAAAGATCAGGGCGCAACATATGTGATGATAAAAACCTGAGAGTCTAAGGACGAATGGCATCACTTCCACAACTCCGGTTCCCATAGACACTTATGTGTAGAGTATACATCGATGGGATCTCCGGTGGGTACTTCCATTGTTCGTATATCCTCCCCGAACAACTATGCGCAGTTATGGGAACATCATGGACTCGCTCTAACGATCCGTTCCGTGGCCGTGGGATCGACTCACACTTCCTCTAACAAGTATAACATCCACGCATACTAGTCTTGATTGCATCATTCAGACCCCTACATCCGAGATGAGCTTCGACTAGGGAGAGTTTAGGATGAATGATAATTCACATAGTTCCCACTAACTATGTGATCAGTCATTCATCCACTGGGGTCATGTTTGTTATTGATACAGACCAACCAGATAAAGATATGACATGTTGTATGCTCGGTGTAATATAAATACATAAGTAAATATTAACACGAATAAGCAAACATATATTATATTACGTTAATTGTGAAATAGTACATTTGTCCTTAAAAGTGGTTGTCTCTAAGACATACATACTATTGGAGTGGAAAGGAGGAGATTACGAAAAAGGCTCCGATAGCGTGGGACAAGGTATGTGATACAAAGAAATCTGGAGGGTTGAACATAACTGACCTCGTTAACTGGAACCAAGCACCTTCTCAAGCTTTTATGGAACGTTACTGAGAAGGCTGATAAGTTGTGGGTGAGATGGATTCATGTGTATTATATTAAGAGTAATGATGTGATGAATTATGTGCCAACACAAGACTGACTGTGGCTGTTTAAAAGTTTCATGAAGCTGAGAAGCCATGTGGAGAATAGTCGAATATGGCATGGAGCTCGAAACCAACTGAAATTCCCCACCAGAGAGATTTACTATGAACTGCGTGGAGAAAAGACGTCGGTTGAATGGCGTAAACTGTTTTATACAAACTGGGCGCGAGAGCCACCTTCATACTATGGCTATGCTTGCATGAACGACTTTGTACAAAAGATAGATTGGCGCGTTATGAAATACCAAGTGATGGGTGTTGCCTTTTATGTAACCACAGTGAGTTGATAACGCATTTATTCTTTGGATGTGTTTTCACTTATGGAATCTGAGTAGAGGTGATGCAATGGCTCAACATCCCGTGCACACAGAATAATAGCCCTGATATGTTGCAATGGATTGTTCGTAGCACAAGGGGAGAGAGTAAAAAATCGAAGCTGATCGAGATTGTTGCAGCCGAAACTGTTTATGCTGTATGGACGCAGCGAAATCGAATGATTTTCGAGACGAATGGGGTTGTGGACTCGTCAATGATTGACTGGATCGAGGAGTCCATCCGGGAACGCTACTCCTTGAGTAAGCAACTCCGGGAAGCTGGCCGTTGAATGTGAAAAATGGGCACTGGTAACATAGCAGACTGGGGGGATACTGCTGAAGCGGCTACCTACCAGTTTTCTTGTTTATTTTTGTTTTCCTCTGTTCTCCGAGTCTGTCTAGGCAGTTTTTAAAGTCTGTTCTTTTCTGTCATGGCTTAGATCGGAAAAGGGTAGAACACTGAGTTTAGGAGCCTGGATCATGGGATTGGCGTTTTCATGTACTGATTTGTTTTGGATATATAAAGTGCTATACGTTCAAAAAAACTAATAAAGAAAGAATCAACATCAAGTTGGAAGCAAGATCAAACAATTAGTGGATTTATTTCATCTCTCAAATTCGTCGAGCATAAGATATAGAAAATTGATTTCGGAACCCCAGTCCTTTCTAAATAATTGATAAGAAAAAATAGAGAAATGTTACGCCAACTGAATTCGAACCCAAGACCTTACTCTACGTAATGAATAAGAAAAAAGAGAAAAAATATTATGCCAACGGAATTCGTACCCCACACCTATCTTAAAATTGACACATGTATGCATCAAATTGAATTGAGTAAATAAGATTAACGGATTAGATTCAAATTCAAATTAAATTCAACTAATTTAATGATTGCTCCAATTTCTCAATATTTAATGTTATACTACTCTATATACTAGAATTGCAACACGCTACGCGTGTTGCTGTGTGCTCTTATTATGGATATTTATTTTTATTTCGTGAATGTAAATTTTGTAAAATACTTGCCTAAACCAGATGTACATAAATTGCAGACTAAGTGATTAAAAATGATCCACAAACATAAGCAAACAATTAATGGTGGGTCATACTTAAATAATTAATGTGTGTTGTAGAACAATCCTAACTACAAAGTTTATGGATGATTTATAGACCTTGTCTAGGTAATAATTGTCCATATATTTAATTTTTAGTGGACAATGGAAGACTCACGAACATCAAAGAGAATGCAAATTACTCTATTCGGTTTAACTTTTATTGTTTTACAACTTAATTTTACAAACTTATTTATTTTCATTAATTAATTATATAGTTTTCTTACTTTTAACTAAAGTTTCGTGTACAATGCTTGAGAGAAAGCAGGTTGAATTCTTTTTTATGTAGAAGAACCAATCTTTTGAGAATGAGGCATTCATAATAATCACAGTCAAGCTATGCTATAATGGCTAATGCATTACAATATCAACAAGCCAGAGTATTGGCACCATCAGTATCTACAACCTAAAGTATTAGCACCATCATATATGAATTAACGAGCTAAATATTTAGGAATAATAAAAAACAAGTGGCATTAAAAACATTTTACAAATATTGTACGATATATCATCTCGAACAGTTGTGATTTACAAGAATGAGATATCAGGGCCTTGACTCTTGACAATGTTTGCACAATATTCCTCAAACAACCAAACATTCATTGGTTGTGTAAATTGTTTTACAACAGCATACACGAGTCAATCGTTTTTTCTCATTTTCATCCCATAAAAAGTTAAGTGCAAACTTCTCCGAAGACAAAAGGACATCTCTTAACCACAATTAAATCATACATATGAAAAACAATTGAAACCAGGTCTGTGGAAGTGTATCATGAATTTGGCGGGATATGTATCAAGTTTGTTACAAAGACGGTTCCAAAAGAAGCTAGATTGTTATATCACAAGTTGGCATTCTGCTGCTTCTATATAAGTCTTGTAACTAGTCCAGATACAGGTAAGATTCATTATTTTCATTTCTTCTTCTTCACAGAGCAGTTAGAGAAAATACAGAGAGATTGTTGATAACTCCATTAGAGAAGCTCTACTATCTTGTAATCTGTATTCTTGCCGCTTGATTAGTGAAGATCATTTCTCTCCCGTGGACGTAGGCTCTCCTTTGAGCTGAACCACGTATATCGTGTGCATTGTTACTTCTTATTCTCTGTTAATCGAGTAGCTAGGGTTCTTCGTAGATCGGATTGGGGATTTCTGTGGTGAACGTTGTCGGATTGAAACGATTGCGTAACAATTGGCGCCGTCTGTGGGAAAACTTTCTGTCAATTCGATTGAGGAAATTGTTGTATCGATTGGAGGTTTGAAGGATGGGAAACTCACGATTTGAGGTTGAGAAATTGACATCGAAAACGAATTTTGCGCTGTGGAAAATCAAGGTAAGGGCGTTGTTGACGAAGGAGGAGACGGTTGAGGCACTGGATGGTGACGAAGGTTTTGCAAAAACCGTTACTGCAGACGAGAAAGCGAAAATCCAGAGAAAGGCGCACAGTACACTGGTGCTGACAATCTCCGATGACATTCTTCAACAGGTGACCGAGGAGACCACTGCAAAGAAGCTTTGGGATAAATTAGAAGAGATGTTCAATGAGAAAACAACTGAGAGCAAACTCTACTTGAAACAGAAAATGAGCGCATTCCGGATAGTCATTGATAAGCCTGTGATGGAGCAGGTGACAGCGTTTAAGAAGCTGTGTTCTGACATGAAGGAGGCTGGTATCAAGTTGGCAGAGGATGACAATGCTATGATGTTGTTGAATGCATTACCAAAGGATTATGAGAACTTTGTTGATGCACTGGTCATCACCAAAGGTGATGAGATAACTTTGGCAGATGTGGAGAAATCTCTACGCACAAAGGAGCTCAAGAAAGGAGCAGGACTAGTACAAGAATCTCCGGCTGAAGGACTCAACATCAGACAGCAGAAGAAATATCAAAACAAAGGGAAGCAAAAGGTGTTCAACAACCAAGAACACTATAAAAGAACAAGTCCACAAGAAGGCATGGAAAGAGAAGAAAGAAGGAAATGCTTCCATTGCAACAATAGGCCACCTGAAGAAAAACTGTTACATCTACAAGAATCTCAAGAGGAACCAGGGCCAAAGACAAGCAAATCAAACCACAACTGAACCAACAGAAGGCACAAGCTACCAAGAAGCAGAGGTACTTTCTGTATCTGATACCTCTATAAGTGATGATTGGGTGATGGACAGTGGATGTTCATTTCATATGTCTCCTGTTAGAAACTGGTTCTTTAAATTTGAATATAAGAATCTTGGCTCTGTGTTACTTGGTAATGATGAAACCTGTAAGGTGAAGGGAATTGGCTCTATTAGAATTAGAATTCATGATGGAGTAGTGAGAGAGCTATCTGAAGTTAGATATGTTCCAAACTTGCGGAGGAATTTAATATCTTTAGGTATGATGGATACTAAAGGGTATACTCTGAAGTCTGCTGGAGGTGTTATGGAAATTAGTAAAGATTCTACAGTGGTGATGAGAGGCCTGAAGAGAAGTGAATTGTATTTCTTACAAGGACACACAGTAGTAGGGGAAAACTCAGCTGTACACACTGCAGATAATACTAAACTATGGCACAACAGGATGGGACATATAGGAGAAAGAGGTCTTTATGAGTTGTCTAGAAAGGGGTTGTTGAATGGTGACAAGACTGTCAAGTTAGAGGTATGTGAAGGATGCACCATGGGAAAGTCTACAAGACAAAGTTTTGGTGTTGGCAAGCATATCTCAACCGAGAAATTAGAGTATGTACATGCAGACCTGTGGGGACCTGCTAGAGTTCAAACCAGAAATGGAGGTCACTACTTCTTGTCTATAATAGATGATTACTCCAGGAAACACTGGGTATACATATTGAAAACAAAAGATGAGACATACCTGAAGTTTGTTCATTGGGTAACTCTGGTGGAAACTCAGACAGGACTTAAGGTTAAGCATCTGAGAACAGACAATGGATTAGAGTTCTTGTCACATGAGTTCAACTTGTTCTGCAGCTCTAAAGGGGTTAAAAGGCACAAGACAGTACCAGGCACTCCTCAGCAGAATGGTGTGATTGAAAGGATGAATAGGACCATATTAGAAAGGGTGAGATGCATGCTACTATCTTCTGGTTTGAATAGGAGCTTCTGGGGAGAGGCTGTAGCTACTGCAGTCTATCTTATTAATTTGAGTCCATCATCAGCTATTGATTTTCAGTCACCTGAGGAGAAATGGAGTGGTCATACTCCATCCTACAGTCACTTAAGGACCTTTGGTTGTCTCTCATATGCACACATTAAACAAGATAAGCTAGCAGCAAGAGCTTTAAGATGTGTATTTCTTGGATACCCAGATGGAGTAAAAGGGTACAAGTTGTGGTGCTATGAGAAAAATGTCCAAAAGTGCATAATAAGTAGAGATGTTACTTTCAGAGAAAATGTGATGCCACTGGAAGGAGATAAAGAACTACCTGAAAATGAAAGTGATGACATTCAGTTGGAGGTGGAGCTACCAGACTCAAACACCAACTCCACAAGGCCGCAGGTGGAGCCACCAGACAGGAATGAAGAGGTGGAAAATATACCTGCTGACATTAATGAGAACCATGATGAACATGAGTCTGAGGATGATCAACCACCAAGAACTTCTCCACAAAGAGATCCAAGGAGAAGAAAGGTAGGTGGAATTGATGTCTCTGATCCAGAACAAACAAGAGACTATCAACTTACACGAGATAGAGAACCAAGAACTAGAGTGTCTACTGCTCAACCAGATATGATCTATTTTGCTCTTACTGTAGCTGAAGAAATAAATTGTTATGAGCCTGAAACCTTTCAAAATGTTGTAACATGCATAGAAAAAGAAAAATGGATCATGGCAATTAAACAAGAACTACGGTCATTGGAGAAGAATTGCACTTGGATAATAGTGGACAAGCCTACTGATCACAAGCTGGTAGGATGCAAATGGATTTTCAAGAAAAAGGCAAGCTCGGATGAAAAAGAAGGTGTAAGATTTAAAGCAAGACTAGTTGCAAAAGGATTCACGCAAAAGGAAGGAGTAGATTATAATGAAATCTTCTCTCCAGTAGTGAAACATTGCACTATAAGAATTCTACTTAGACTAGTATCTCAGCTTGGTCTGCTACTGCACCAAATGGATGTTACTACTGCCTTCTTGCACGGTCAGCTAGAAGAGGAAATCTATATATATGAAGATTCCTGAAGGCCTCACAATGACAAAGCCAGAATCCAAAGCCTGCTTACTGAAGAAGTCACTCTATGGCTTAAAACAAAGCCCTAGACAATGGTATAAAAGATTTGACTTGTTCATGGTAAAGTCTGGATTCAGAAGGTGTAATTATGACACCTGTGTCTACTTTAAAGGAAGGAATCTAGATGAGATGATCTTCTTGCTCATATATGTTGATGATATGCTGATCTCTAGCAAGCATATGACAGGCATCAAAGAAGTTAAGAGACTACTAAAAACTGAATTTGATATGAAGGACCTGGGAACTGCTAAGAGAATACTTGGCATGGATATTGGTATGGAAAGCTCTGGTGTAGTCACTCTGTCACAAAAGTCATATCTACTAAAGGTTCTTGAAAGATACAACATGCACTTGGTTGATGTAGTATACACTCCTATTGGCTCACACTTCAAGTTGTCTAGTGATCAAGGAGCTTACACAGATGAGGAAATTGATTATATGTCAAGAGTACCCTATGCTAGTGCTGTTGGCAACATTATGTACTCCATGGTTTGTTGCAGACCAGACTTTACTCAAGCAATGAGTGTTGTTAGCAGATTTATGGATAATCCAGGAGAGATCCATTGGGATGCTGTCAAGTGGCTACTGAGATACATAAAAGGAGTTGTAGATCTTTCTTTAGTCTATCAGCAACAAGATGATGAATCTTCTTCTCTTACAGGATATGTGGACTCAGATTTTGGCACAAACCTGGATACAAGGAAGTCACTTACTGGATATGTTTTCACACTCTACGGAACTGCTATAAGTTGGAGGTCCACACACCAGTCTGTTGTAGCTATTTCTACAACTGAAGCTGAGTTCTTGGCGCTAACAGAAGCAGTCAAAGAGGCCATATGGTTGAAGGGAATCATCTCTGAGTTTGGTGTCTCACAAGACTGTGTCACGATTTATTGTGATAGTCAGAGTGCAATACATCTTGCAAAGCACCAAGCCTATCATGATAAGTCGAAACACATTGACATAAAGCATCATTTCATTAGAGATGTGGTGGATCAAGGGAAGGTAAAGATTGTCAAGATCAGAAGTGAAGAAAATCCAGCAGATGCGTTCACAAAGACATTACCAATCAAGAAGTTTGAGCTTTGTCTCAGACTGATAAACTTGAAGAGAAGGTATGAGAGTTCTTAGTGCCGCAAGACACTGAGACATGGGGATGTGTTCTAACCTCAGGAGCATGACAAGGGAACTGTTCTAACTTTAGGAACAGGTGGAGAGGTGAATGAAATTCATGATAAGGTGGAGAAGTGTATCATGAATTTGGCGGGATATGTATCAAGTTTGTTACAAAGACGGTTCCAGAAGAAGCTAGATTGTTATATCACAAGTTGGCATTCTGCTGCTTCTATATAAGTCTTGTAACTAGTCCAGATACAGGTAAGATTCATTATTTTCATTTCTTCTTCTTCACAGAGCAGTTAGAGAAAATACAGAGAGATTGTTGATAACTCCATTAGAGAAGCTCTGCTATCTTGTAATCTGTATTCTTGCCGCTTGATTAGTGAAGATCATTTCTCTCTCGTGGACGTAGGCTCTCCTTTGAGCTGAACCACGTATATCGTGTGCATTGTTACTTCTTATTCTCTGTTAATCGAGTAGCTAGGGTTCTTCATAGATCGGATTGGGGATTTCTGTGGTGAACGTTGTCGGATTGAAACGATTGCGTAACAAGGTCGGAGTCCTTAAACATGAGATACTAAATCATGCATAGTATTACAACACCAAGTATTTTAGCAAGAACCTCCGTGAATGCATTTTCCACGTTCATTGATTCCAGAGCTGAAGTTTTCATGAAAAATGTTTTCACCCTTTCAGCAAAGGCCTTCGCGTCTTTTGTGGATGCAGGCATGCAGCAGCCAGGATACTAAACCAATGGATTTGCATATCACATCCTTGTTCCTAATCTGTTTTGATAACATGATAATGTGCACCTAACACTTGAATTTTAGAGACCTGCACCACATGTCATATTATGAAACTACGCTAAATAATACTACTCCTGCAGGAATACAAGATATTGGCCATGCAATAACTTAAAAGCTTGTACATGTTCAAACCTCCAATGTAAATTAACTGAAAGCTCATACAGGTTCAAACATAATTAACTAAACGTTCCTGCATGATATGGGAATAATAGGAACTACGGTTCGAACAACACCACGAAGGATCGAACTACCAACCAATCCCTCGAAGATATAAGCCTCTACCCACCGATAGTCCATCCTCCCGAAGGTCTCCTTAGGAGTTCGAACGAATGGGGTCGAACGTAAGGGAGTATCAGCTCGTGTCGAACACTCCCATGGAAGTGGGGCCTCTCCCGTATCCTCTATATATATACCTTCATTTACTGCTTATTTGGCTATTCGAGATCTATCATATGACATGCAAATACTCTCTCACTACATTGACTTGCTCCCCGGTCTAACTTCGGTAGGCCGGAGCTAAGTCCCCTCCCCTTACTTCTCCCCCGATTTGCAGGTCTTCAGTCTACATTCCAACACAAGTACTCTTTCCAGCTGCTTCTATGGACTGAGAGATGATGGGATAACATCCTTAGACCGGTTTTACCTCCATCATCTTGGCGCCGTCTGTGGGAATTGTGACATTAGCCATGGCAAAACGTAAAATCACGAAGCAAACGGGAACCACCACCAAAGACCAAGAAGACGCGACCAATGACCTGCGAGAACTCGAGGATACCGCCAATAACACCTCCGGTCGTGAAGAAGACGATGTTTCACCGGACCCCACCCCGTATGGTTCTCCTTCCCACTCGGGAGGAACCTCGGTACGGGAGCCTGTTAGGGTAGAGCCCCAAATCCTAATGACGGAAGGACAACTAGCAAAGCTCGTTCGGAGCGTGTGTGAGGATGTGGTAGACCGACGACTACCACCAAAGAAACCTACTGAAAAAGCACCCTCCCAAAACAATCGCGGCCAATCGCCCCCACCGAAACCTGTTGAAAGTGGTTCCGCTCACAGCGTTTCCACTCGAATCAGACACTCCGGCGGAGCCCCAAAAACCGCCGACAAAAGGCGAGACCCCACCCCGGGAAGTACCGAGACATATGTCGGGAGTTCATCCGTCACTCCCCGTGGAAGGGATACCCACGTGGGAAAAGGTTCGATAAGGGAGCGGGACCATCGAACCCGTCCCCTTCACCCCATACCCGAGGACGTGATGGAAATATCAGACGATGACGCCTCCGACTATGATCGAAAAACACTCGAAAGGAAGAAAGAAAAGTATGAGGAATTACTCCGGGCCCACGATCAAAAGAAACAAGAGGCTCGAAAGTTCAAAAGGCCCCTCTACGATGCGGACGATCTAAGGAGGAGAGACGAGCGAGAAGCTCGAAAATACAGCGCGAGCAAGAAACCCTCGGCACGTGATAAGGGTCTTTCCCCGAACCCACTCTCGTCTCGTCTGATGAGCCATTCAATACCGACATACCGAAAGATCCCCAAGAATCTACCCAAGTATTCGGGCACCTCTTGTCCCCACGAACACAGAGTAAGATTTGAAAACATGATGCAAACTTACGGACACGATGAGAAGGGGATGGTAATCGTCTTCCCAGGGACCCTCGAAGGAGTGGCAACCGAGTGGTACTACAATATGCCCGAAGGATCTATTCGATCCTATTCGGACCTAGTACACGCCTTCTTAGGGCACTTAACCGACTATAAAAAGTCCCGACAGTCCAGCAGTTGTCTGCAAGATATCATCCAAAAAAGGGACGAACCCCTCAGGAGATGGTGGCAAAGATTCAACGCCGTAGCACTACAAGTTGACGACCATCCCATGAATTTCCGGAGACAAGCACTATTCACGAACACGCGTAATAGAGGCCCTGCATCGGAAGTTTCGAGAGAGATGCCGGAAACAGCCGAGGAGCTATCGAATATTGTGAACAAGTACATTGAAGAGGAGAGGATGAACAAAGAGGCAAGGTTGGCTTTTGGCACTTCCCCCACCCGGGAAAGGGAAATCACCCCCCCAAAGGATTCAAAAGGTGACAGAGGAAGGATCATGGTGAAAGAAGAAAGGAACTACCCGAAAGAGACACCCCGCGACAAAGGCTTTGGCGACAGACGCCTACCACGGAAGAATCCCAGACCTATCCGATACCCACAAAAGCAGGTGTTCACCCTCTTTGAAGATTCTTCATTCCTTCGTTGGCCCAGGAAACACAAGGAAACCAATACCACCAGGAGGTCGGAGGAGTTTTGTAACTTTCATAAACAGTTGGGACATGACACCGATCGGTGTATCGAACTAAATGTGGAGCTAGATCGAATCGTGGCGGAGGGCCACGCGGAAGAATACACCAACAAGAAGGGAACCCTCACTATAAGGCTCGTACACAAGAGGATGTCGGAAATCGTTCGACCCCCCACCTCTCGACCACCACTACGAATGCAGTCAGAGGTCTACAAAGAAGCTCAAGAGACTCGAACAGATGGGACAAACTCTGAGAATGATCCCATATACGATGAAATTTGATATATTGCTGGAGGTCCTACCGGAGGAGATTCTCGAAAGGAACGTAATTGAACGTCGCGCCGAATGCGTAACGCTTACGCCGAAAATTCTCCCTCCTTCAATATCGGTAGTCTCGAAGTCCAGAACCATGTTATCGCTTTCGATAACTCGGATATCCCTCCACCAGAAGTTACGAGGAACCAAGATCCCAACTTCCCTCTAGTAGTTTCAATGGTAATTTCGGGATTCCCCGTAAGAAAGATCCTCGTAGATACGGGAAGCTCGGTGAATGTCATCACCACGGCCACGCTAAAGAAAATGAAGATAGAAGGCCAAGGATTCTCAGAAGTGTCGACACAACTGTCGGGCTTCGGGGGAGAAATAGTTAAACCGTTGGGAACAATCTGGTTGGTTACTTCGATGGGGACTAAACCTTCGAGGGCTACCTACAACTGCCAGTACGTCGTAGTGGACGCTCCCATGGGCTACAATGTCCTTTTCGGGCGACCCGGTCTCAACCAATTCCAGGCGATTGCTTCGACTATCCATCTCAAGATGAAGTTCCCCACAGAGTGCGGCGTAGGGGAAGTGAAGGGCGATCCAAAAGAGGCATGGGAATGCTACTGCACATCCACCCAATCCACAACTTCGACTTCAAAGCCAAGAGTTGCGGAAGATCATCTCAACAACTCACCATCGAAGAAACAATGCCTGATGGTAAGCGACATTTTGACCGACTTCGATCACCGTCCAGAAGAGCGCCTAGAACCCTGCTCCGAGGTAAAAGACCTCCAACTGTTCGACGACAACCTAGGTCGAACCACCAAGATTGCGGCAGATTTGCCCGAAGAGCTCGAATTGGCGCTAATCCTTTTCTTGAAAACCAACTCGGATGTCTTCGCTTGGGGAACAGTGGATCTGAAGGGAATAGACCCTCGAATCATTGTGCATCGACTCAACGTGGATCCCAAAGCTAAACCCATCAGCCAGCGGCAGAGGAACTTCAGCCGAGAAAAGAACTTGATCATAGATGAGGAAGTAGCAAAATTGCTCAAGGCAGGACACATTCGACCCACAAAGTTCTCCGATTGGTTGTGCAACGTCGTCCTAGCGAGAAAAGGAAACGGGAAGTGGAGAATGTGCAACGATTTCACCGACCTCAACAAACATTGTCCAAGGGACCCGTACCCTCTACCTCGAATTGACCAGCTTGTAGATTCGACAGCCGGAGCGGAGCGACTTAGCTTCATGGACGCTTTCCAAGGTTATTACCAAGTGCCCATGGCCCGAGAGGACGTGGATAAAACGGCGTGCGTCACCCACTCAGGGGTCTTTTCATTCAAAGTTATGCCTTTCGGTTTGAGGAATGCCGGTGCGACCTACCAACGGTTAGTCAATGCGATGTTCGAGCAAGAAATCGGACACACAATGGAAGTGTATGTCGACGACATGTTGGTCAAAAGCCTCGAAGCAAAACATCATGTCGAACACTTGGACATATGCTTCAAAATTTTGAGAAAGTTCGGAATGAAACTTAACCCCTCGAAATGTACCTTTGGTGTTCAAGGTGGCAAGTTTTTGGGGTACATGGTCACCCAAAGGGGAATAGAAGCCAATCTGGACAAAATCAAAGCGGTCCTAGATTTCCCTAGCCCTCGAAGTATTAATGAAGTCCAGAAATTAGTCGGAAGAGTCATCGCTCTTAGCCGTTTCATTGCAAGAGAAAAAAGCCTACCCTTCCTCAAAGTGATCCGAAATAGTAAAAATTTCGAGTGGAACGAGGAGAGTGAAAAAGCTTTGACGGACCTGAAGAACCATCTCTCGAAGCCACCGCTACTCTCGAAACCAAAGGAAGGAGACACACTATACCTACATGTAGCTATCTCCCACGAGGTGGTCAGTTCGGTGCTAGTAAGAATGGAGGGCAACCAACACCAACCCATTTACTATCTAAGCAAGGTCCTCACCAAAGCCGAGATCAATTACTTAGATATCGAAAAACTAGCATATTGTGTAGTGTTGGCTTCCAGACGTCTTCGCCCCTACTTTCAGGCTCACGAAGTAGTCATCTTAACTTCCCATCCCTTGAAGAGGATCCTCGGAAAACCAGATTTATCGGGACGACTCGTGAGGTGGTCTGTCGAACTGATGGAGTATTCCATCGAATTCCACTCACCGAACGGGAAGAAGGCTCAAGTAATTGCAGATGTTTTCTTGGGCGTCAAGGAGGAAATCGAATGTGTGCACAACATCGAAGAAGTGGAAAAAGGGCAAAACTTGGAGCCAAGGTGGGAAGCTTATGTAGACGGTTCCTCCACAAGAGGACAAGGAGGGGTTGGAATCCACCTAATAGATCCATCAGGACTTGAAATTGACTTTGCCTTACGATTGGCATTTCCAACCACCAACAATGAAGCCGAATATGAAGCCGCACTCATAGGCCTCAAGTTTTCGCTCGAAGGAGGGGCGAAACACATTCGCCTGTTTACCGACTCACAATTAGTCGCACAGCAATATGCCGGAACTTTCGAGGCAAAAGAAGAACCAATGCGACTATACTTGGCGAAGCTCAAAGAAGTCATCTCAAAATTTCATACTGTCGAAATAACTCAAATATCTCGAGCACTCAACAAAATCGCCGATGGATTAGCCAAATTCGGGAGCTCATCACAAACGATAGCTACCCGGCATGTATGTTCATAGCACCAAAACACATTCGTGGAAAGCGAACCTATTTACCAAAACCTAAAACCAACTTGTCTGCAGGTCACCCTCATGACGGTCCAACGACCCACCATAGGGGACAACAAGCTCAAAAGACAGTGAGAATGGGAAATCAATACCGTTGACTCCAATCACGAATGGTTGGAGGACATCAAGGTAGAAAACACAGACCCACCCATTGAGCCACCAACACATTTGGCTCCAAAATTATCCTCTTTAGAAAAACTCACCCCCACACTTGGGAATCTTTTTCTTGTTGCAGCTATACAAGTAGGGGGTATACCCGTCGGATCGAACTGAGGCACGGAGGCTCCGACGAAGAGCCCAATATTTCTTGTGGGATGGATCAGACTTGTACAAAAGATCGTTCGACGGACCGCATCTCAAATGTGTAAACAAGGAAGAGGCTCAAAGCCTTTTAGAAGAAGTACACGCTGGAAGTTGCGGGAACCATTCGGGAGGACGAGCGCTAGCCCAAAAAATCCGGTGACAAGGTTTCTACTTGCCTACAATTATCAAGGACTCGAAGGCACAGACGAAAAAGTGCAACGAATGCCAAAGGTTCGCACGAAACAACAAAGCTCCAGGAGAACCCTTGAGCCCCACCCCGATATCTTGTCCATTCGATAGATGGGGTATCGACATCGTTGGGAAACTCCCCACTTCGACCAATCAGAAAAAGTTCCTAATAGTTGCCGTCGAATATTTTTCCAAGTGGGTCGAAGCAGAAGCGGTAGGAAAGATAACCGAAGGAGTGGTAAAGAGTTTCATTTGGAGAAACATTGTTTGTCGTTTCGGGCTTCCCCGGGTTCTTGTATCCGACAATGGAGCACAGTTCACAGGCAAGAAGATCCGAGCATGGTGCATCGAGTTGAAAATAAAGCAAAGTTTCACGTCTGTGGGTCACCCTCAGGCCAATGGACAGACGGAAGTCACTAACCGAACCATCATTGAGAACCTCGAAAAAAGGTTAGGAAGATCGAAAGCAGATTGGGCCGACGAACTACACGGAGTGCTTTAGGCGTACCGAACAACACAGAGAACCGCAACACGCGAAACCCCCTTTGCATGGTATATGGATCAGAGGCTGTTATTCCATGTGAGATCACGGTCGAATCACTTCGTGTCAAGGAGTACGACCCTCAACTCAATGGAGAAGCTCGGGCCATGGAATTGGACATGCTAGATTCAAGAAGAGAGGAAGTGAGAGCCCGAACGATAAGATACCAAGCGACGATGACCAAAGCCTACAACAAGAACCTCATCAAACGAGATCTCAATGTCGGCGACCTCGTATTACGGAAGGCAAACATACTCGAAAACGTAGGAAAGCTCCAGGAGCCATGGAAAGGTCCATATTGAGTCATCGAAGCTCTTACAAACGGAAGTTACAGGCTCGAAAGTCTTGAAGGAAAACGCGTAGACCGACCATGGAACATCAAGAATCTCAGAAAGTACTACACTTGATCTCTTTCGATACCCATCATGGTTCGACTTTTGTAAAATTCCCGCCACCACACCACTTTATCGAAAGTCGTCACTGAAGGGGGAGATTTCTTATCAATGAAATCACTTTTTGAGGTCGTTATATAAAAGAATAATATGTATAACACGCCATCAGTTTCATTGTTGAAATATCGATGGATAAATCATCGAAACTCGAGGACGTGTACCATAAGATCTACATGATCATGGGGGGCATTTCGAAAGATACTATCCCGACGGGGAAGTGATCCTTTCGATTGTCTCAACCCTCGAAAGCAATCATTTCGAGATGAGGGAGACGATTCCATATAGACAATCCGACGGGATTCTACTAATCGAATACGCTGCCCGAAAACCGTTCAAAACAATACGGTTAAATTACCCAAAGTTTCGACGGAGACAAAGAGTACTATACACTATTTTGACGAAAATAGATAGTAATTACACTCGAACCGCGGGGAACCATTAACGCACCCCCCAATTCAAAGCCAAAAGCGGACCAAGACTTAGCTTTTCGATCCGATACCTTCGAAACAATATAAAGCGTGTCGAACATTATTTTGCCATCGAAGTACCAATACAAAGGAGCAACCAAAAATAAGCACGAATATACATCTCCAATTTCAGAAATAGATCCTTCGAAGGACTAACACTCCAAAAAATAGTACAAGTTATGAAAAGCAAGTCAAAAGCAAGAAATGCCGGTCGAATCCAACTAGGCGTCGACCTAGCTAAATACCACCACCGAACTCAGTCGTACAAACAAATAAAAAGTTTGAAAACTAACAAAAGAGGCAGAAATTAAAAACTTGTTCGATTACATGATTCACTTGGTATACCAAGTCTTCATTGGCCAAATCGTCTAAGGCTTCGGATTGCTTCGAGCGGTGTCGCTAAGGCTTTCATCTCCCAAAAAGAACCGGCAAAGGGACCCGTAGTCACGGTACGAAAGGTTCGACAGATTTATCCCAGCTGAAGCAAGCTCCAAGTTGCCAAGTTCACACAGTGGAATCACCCAGGACGGAACCGAAGGAGCAGGAGCGGGAGCAGAGGCTTCGCCCGGATGCACAACCGCGAAAAACTCTTCCTTGCAAAGGGCTTCGTACATGGCCTCTTCGTCCATAGGCTGCCCGTCCGGATCCAACTCCGGTTCGATGGGAGGAACCTTCATCTCATCATCCCTTTCGAGGTCGACAATTCCTTCGGGGTTGAAGTCCGCAGGGAGCTTGCCGCCAAACTTCAGCTGAGTAAGAGTCTCGTCGCGGCCCTTTATCATGGCTTCGGCGTCACGTTTGCTTAGCAGGTAAGCGCAAGAGCCTGATTCCGCGAAGTCCCGAACGGCCTCGGTTCGAGCATGTTTCCCCTTTTTCACCAACTCCTCTCGGGTTTTTCGAAGAGCTGTCTCGAAGCCTTCTTTTTCTTTCGCCAGTTGCCCGACCTTCGACACCAACTCACCGTTCTTGCCTTCCACCACTGATAGCTTCTCAGCCATCGAAGCCTTCTCCTCTCGAAACCGAGCCAGCTCCTTCACCATCTCTTGCAGCTCCCTCTCTTTCCTCGAAAGTTTCTCCTCAGCACTTTCCTTGAGGCGCCTTTCTTCCCTGAGCTTAGCATCGAAGCCTTCAGAAGTTTGAGACCTCTTTTCCAAGCGGATGTCGATGTTTTTGGCTACGGTAAGCATCTGCACCAAGGCAAAACGCTTAGAAGAAAAGAACAATTGAAAGAAAGTACACTTATTTCGACAAAGTTTTACCTGCATCTGGAGAGATGCTGCCTTGGCTCAAATCTCACCATCAGACAGTCGATTCAGTTCGACCTGATCACTGCTAGATACCATCGAGTCCCTCCATTTTAGCCCAGCGGCAGGGTCATGGAAGTAAGACACTTCGGGAAGACCTTGAGTCGAACGTAATGGCTGTTTCGCCACCCCAACAGAACGTTCGGGAGAGTCCTGAACGTCAATGATTGTCTTCTCAGCCTGTTCGCCCCTCATCTCAGTTCGAGCCCTCTTTCGAAGTCCCGAGGCAGAACTTTGACCTGGATCCCCGGGCGCAATGGAAGTAGTTCGCTCTGAATCCCTATTGTCACCCGAACCCTCCATATGACTTGGGGGAGGAGCATCAGCAGCACCTAGGTTCGGGGCCGTGTCACCACCGGCAGCAGAGGCCGAAACATCCTCAGCATCAGCGTTCGGCGCAGGGACTATTTGGGGGGCGCTATTCGGGTCAATGATCCTCGAAATATTGTGGGGCCGCTCTTCCGTATACTTCGACACACTGTTTTTGTTCACCAAAGGGCCCTCTTAGCCAAGAAGTCCTGGGAAAGCCTTATCCAGTAATCTGCACAAAAACCTTTCGAGTCAGCCAACCATTTTGTTCGAAGGTAATTTAGCAACAAAATCACACAACAAGCTATCAAAATAGTAAAAGAGTAAGAAAAATTAACAAGGCTTACCCAAGTCCCGGATATTCCCTCGAATCTCTGGTTCGGCCGACGAAACTCCTCCAAGATAAAGGATCGGTTCCACCAAGAGACCGTACGGAATAATCCGATCCTCGGGCGCCCAACCCTTGTATTCGTCGGCCCACACATTTCGACGGCCTAAAACTGTTAGCACTCCGTCGTGACGACGCCAAAGTCGCGGAGTAGGCACAACACCGGGGGTGCCGTCATCGTTCGGAGGCATCCGAACGAACACGTAACGGCGCTTGTACCCAGAACCATGTGATGACTGGAACTTGGAAAATAGTTCGAAACCCCAGATCGCCGAGAAGTAATAAAAACAACCGCCATCCTTACTCTCCCCCATCGAAAAGAAGTGGAGAAAATTTGAAGCCGTGACCTTTCGCTTAATCGACTTGCACCAGACGCAGAAAGCAATCATCATCCCTATGCCATTCGGTAGCAGTTGTGTCGGACATAACCCTAGACCATTCAAGATGCGGCTCACTCCGCCGCACACGGGAAATCTAAAACCGTGCTCTAGAGCCTGTACGGTAATGGCAAATCCGACGACGGGTTATACATCCTATCATCGGGACCCGGTACTATAATTTCATAAGTACCCGGGATCCCAAACCTATGGTATAAGGAGCCAGCCTCTTTCCTCCGAATCGAACTCACGTCCGTAGGAAGCCTCATGTCAGTATTTAGCTCCGTAGGTATAGCATCCAGAGCTTCTTCACCAATGTTATCCGCTTGATCCGCCATAAGCAAAAAACGATTTCGAGGCCTAAGAACTCGATCCAAGGGTTCGGGGCGAGGTTTTTTCGTCGAAGGGATAGGCCTTCGGATTACCTGGTTCGAGGTCAAAAATTGGGTCGAATCAGAAGGAGGGAAAGGTCCACTATCTCTACCTAAAGAGTTCGACGACCTTTTGTTTACGCTAAAAGAAAGATCAGTGTTCGAGTCGTCACCGGCACCGGGTTGGTCAACAATTCGTTTCGACATCCTTACAAAATCTACCAAAAGGAATAGTCAGTGCGAAGCCAACCCGGAACCCACTAATTACCGAACAAACACAAGCACCTAGAAAAGCTTTCGACCTACCCATCACATCTAACCTCCATAAAACTACCCAAAGCGGAAAAACCTATCCAAACAAACCAACATTTGTGAATTACGACTAAAGACCTTTTTACCAAAGCAAAAATACCAACCGGAATCCTCGCTGGAGAGGCGACATCACGGGTAAAACCAAGTGCAAGAAAGAAAGGAACCACATACAAAGTAAGGAAAGCGGAAGTATTCCCGGGAAGCAAACAACTTCCGCCGGGCCGGAACGATTTCAAAATTAAAGCATGCAAAAAGAAATAACTTGAAGAAAGCGAAATGACCAAGAGGGGGAGTAAAGGCGTACCTGGGGATGGAACGACGGTTACAAAGCAGCTTCCGGGAGCAAAAACCGGTGACGATCGTCCGTAAATGGCCGGAGTTACAAGAAGGGAAAAAAGTGAAAAGTGAATGTAAGAAGTGTGAAAAAGAAAAAAGAAGAAGAAGGACCCTTAACCTCCTAAAAAATGGAGTTATTGTGTCTCACTTATCGAGGCGCGTGCACCGCACCCATCAAACCGCCAAACAACACGTGCTAGAACGCGAAGCGACAACCAAAGGAGAATTACTAATACACCCCCGTTAGTCTGAAACTTCTAAGTCCCATCCCGAACCTGAAAGTTTCGATGGATTCCGTACCATCATCCATCGAAACTTGGGGGACTCGTGATATGGGAATAATAGGGACTACGGTTCGAACAACTCCACGAAGGATCGAACTACCAACCAATCCTCGAAGATATAAGCCTCTACCCACCGATAGTCCATCCCCCCGAAGGTCTCCTTAGGAGTTCGAACGAATGGGGTCGAACGTACGGGAGTATCAGCTCGTGTCGAACACTCCCATGGAAGTGGGGACTCTCCCGTATCCTCTATATATATACCTTCATTTACTGCTTATTTGGCTATTCGAGATCTATCATATGACATGCAAATACTCTCTCACTACATTGACTTGCTCCCCGGTCTAACTTTGGTAGGCCGGAGCTAAGTCCCCTCCCCTTACTTCTCCCCCGATTTGCAGGTCTTCAGTCTACATTCCAACACTAAGTACTCTTTCCAGCTGCTTCTATGGACTGAGAGATGATGGGATAACATCCTTAGACCAGTTTTACCTCCATCACTGCAGGTGCAGGTACACACATCCGATGTAAATTATCTGAAAGCACGTGTGAAACATAAAAAAGATCAAGCATGTATGGAAAATATTGATACACATGTGATATCTTATTAGAGTTGGGTTACTTGCAAAAAATTAGATAAGTCAATGAAACAGTCAATAGAGTTTTTTCTTTTCCAGCAAACTGTACAAAACCACACAACAAGCAAATTGCACAAAACTGACTGACTGGTACTATAGGAAAAAAAAGAAAAGAAAAAAATCCCTCTAGTACTTCATGAACGCAAGAAAACAGAGCTACTTCCTTCTTTGTTTTGCGAAGCACAATTACATATGAAGTAGCCAAGACACCATGCCATGCCCCTTAGCCACTACCTAGCATCTTTATTTCTAAACCAGTTACACAAGCTAATTTTGATTTGATCAGCAAGTTCCAGGGGTTCACGTCTTAATTCTCTAAAAATTTACTTCATAGTGAGCTTTCCGTTAATTCTATATAGCTCCTTTGCACTTCAACTGCCTCGTTTCTATTGGGAATTTTAGTGAAACGGATGAGCTTTCAATTCGTTCGTTGTATTGATCTGAGGGTACCCAACACAGTTTTTGTAATCTTGTGTCACTAAAATGCGTTAAGTCACTAAAACCTCCTTAAGGTGAAAGGGTGATTAATGCAACAAGTGTGTTTATCAATACTTGAATGAATTAAATCATTCATACACACATGGGTGAAAGTTCCATTGTGCTAAAATTCGAGTTAAAGAGCAAGCATATATCAAAAACCACTTGAAAATCCAAGTTTTGAGAAAAAGGAACTCTTGAAGCAGCAAAGTTTATAGAATGCTGCAGCATTGATATTGTTGAAAGTTACTGAAAAGCTACTGTAAAGCTTCGCTGCAACATTGATGTATAGAACGCTGCAGCATTGATATCCAGTAAACGTCGCTGCATCATTATGAAATGAATGTTGCAGCATTGCAGTTCCTAACTCACTGTAAACATTTTGCAGCAGCAACACTAAGGCAATGCTGTAGCATTGCGAACAAGTTCATACCTGTTCAGAAGTGGCGGGTTTTCAAGTGTTTTCATGAAGAGATACATCCCTTGAATTGTGAAGGGACACATTCATTCGTCTTAAAATCATCTAGATGATGATTTAGACACAAGTTGGAAGGGTTGTAACACTTGGGAGAGGGTGCAATTGTTGTATAAATAGGAGAAGAAAGCATTTCTTCCAACACACTTGCAAAAAGCAATACTTCTCCTACTCCCTCCTTTGCTCTCTTTGAACTCTATCATACTCAAAGTAAGTTCGCCAGATTCGACTATTGGAGTGCTCCTTAGTCGTCTTAGACTAGTTTTATCTTGGGAGATAGATTGCCATAATTCCGTAAGCACCACGAGCGGGGCAAATATTTGTCTTAAGGAGAGATAGTCCAACTATCGACTCTACTCCTCATTTCTCTTGTTGTTCGTTGCTTCTTCGGTTGTTGTTGGAAGATCAGAGATTGCAGCAACTTGCACTTGGCGTGCTCCATTCCAGAAGCGTGCTAAGGAACGATTTTGTGGCTGAATTAACATCCAGGTGTACTTTGTAAATTCAGTTGTTTGTTCAAAATATATATATATATATATATATATATATATATATATATATATATATATATATATATATATATATATATATATATATATATATATATATATATATATATATATGGAAGTTCTCAGGCTTTCATTCGAAATGAATGCTCAAGGAAGCACAAGCGTCAAATTGTGGTGAACTCTATTACGCAGAATGCTTCTATAAAGTTTAAGTCTATTGCTCACGAAGTTGGAAAAGAGAAATTTGTTTCTTGTCCTTCTTTTTACTTGGTTGCACTACAAGAAAACAACCATTTAGCGACAGAATAATAGATACGGATAGCATCCGTCGCTATTTAGCGACGGATCGGTGAGTGTAGCGACGGATGAACACGAACTGCGCTCTAAGCTCAGTTCGTGCCACGAAACATCGAGTTCGTGTTCTAATTAGCGACGGATATGATTTATCCGTCGCTATTATAGCGACGGATAACTTTATCCGTCGCTAAATATGTTGACCAGACTATTTTTTATGAAGGAAAAAAAGGAAAATAAGTAAATAAATAAACATATAGCGACGGATGAGTTCATCCGTCGCTAAGTCGCGATATACAGATAGACGACCTTTCTTCTGCCTCATTTCTCTGTTTCTCCCTTTTTTTCTTTTTCTCTCGTTTCTTCTTCTTCTTCTTCGTCGGCTTCTTCGATTCATCTCCAAACTCAACCAACACTACAAGAAAAACCGGATTTAGCGACGGATTCCATCCGTCGCTATACAAGCCCGATCTGTCGCTAACATGCATCAGCGACGGAGACTCCGTCGCTAAATAGGACGTCGCGAAAAGTGGCGTCCCTAATAAAATAAGCGACGGATAATATTATCCGTCGCTGTTTTCAGTGACGGATGAAACGATCCGTCGCAAACTTCATCGTTGACCAAAGTTGTGACGGAATACTTATCCGTCTCCATATATAGCGACAGATAAACTTATTCGTCGCTAAACGGAGCGACAGGTGTCTAGACGTGGTTCAAGCTCTTTAGCGATGGATAATTTCATCCGTCTCTATATATAGAGACGGATAACATAATCCGTCGCTATATATAGACACGGATAGCATCATCCGTCGCTAAATTTGGAGGGTAAAAAAAAAATTTCCCTATTTTGATAGCCAATTTATAATACCAAAACCTGTACATACAGTATATACATCAATTGTCCATAATCCTCATTGAAACGAGTCATAAAGTAAACTCAAAATGGTAAAAAATCATTAATATAAATAGACAAATGTTGGAAGTTCATTGCACACGAATGTATATAAGGTGTCAAAGATTCTAAACTAGTTACAATGCATGCAATTGCTAACTCTAATAATCCAACATTGCAAAGTAACAATTCCAAGTCCAAAGGATCCCAATCTACACGAACATGCCTGTAAAAACAAAATGAAAAGGAGAAAGTTAAAAGATTGAACCTGAGTCAACATACAACTCACATAGCCCTAAATTCACTAACACATGGTGACTAACATGTGTTTGCTAGGATCTCTTTGCCAGTTAGATGCTTCGGGGGCCCTTTCTCTACAACCACCTCTTTCTTGAATTGAGTAGTGTTCCTTCGGAAAGGATGGTCAGGCTCTAGAAACCTCCGATGACAATCAAACCAACTCTCTTTGCACTCACAGTCAATCTAAAAGCATCAGTATCATCTAAACAATGGGGACAAGCAAGTCTCCCCGATGTCTTCAAACCAGAAAGCATAGAGTATGCTGGAAAACCAGAGACTGTCCATAGAAGTGCTGCTCTCAAGGTGAAGTTCTTCTTCTTCGAGACATCATATGCAGTGATGCCCTTCTCCCACAACTCGAGCAACTCCTTGATAAGGGGCTGCAAGAATACATCCAACTTCACACCAGGATCATCTGGCCCAGGCACCAACACAGTCAAGAACATGAATGGTGACTTCATGCAGTCACCAGGGGGAAGATTGTACGGGGTTAGCATCACTGGCCAACACGAGTACCTCCGTTCACTACCGAACGGGTTAAACCCATCTGTACAAAGCCCGAGTCGTGCATTCCTAGGCTCGGCTGCAAAATCTCCATAGAGCTTGTCAAACTCTTTCCATGTTGGTGTGTCTGCTGGGTGCTCCATTAGCTTAGGATCCTTTGGAGCCACTCTTTCACTGTGCCACCGCATCTTATCGGTCGTTGTGATGGATGCATACAATCTCTTCAACCGAGGTGCTAGGGGAAAGTACCACATCTTCTTGAAAGATAGATTCTTCTTCTGTCGTTTGTTTGATGCTCCCTCTTTGTAGCGACTGTATCTTGCATGGCCACAGAACTTGCACTCAAGTAGATCTTTGTCCTCCCCCCAATAAATTATGCACATCTTCTCACAACAATCTATCTTCTCCATAGGCAACCCCATAGCTCTCATCGTCTTCTGAGCTTGGTAATAGTCCTTAGGCACTAGATTGGGTTGAGGACAACACTCGGATAACAACTGAACATTGGCACTGAAGGCCTCCTCAGACTGGCCTCCACCCAATGCCTTGTTAGCCATCAGCCTAGACAACAAAGACATCTCCGTGTGTGTAGGGCATCCTTCCCATATGGGTTTCTTCGCAGCTTCCAACATGTCAAAGAATTTCTGGTCCTCTGCATTTGGTGGCTCTTCTACATCATTAGGAGCAAAAGCTGGACCAGCTAGATTATGCACCATCTCTTCCATCCGCTCACCATCAGAAGCATTACGAAGTCGGGGAAACAATTGAGAACTTGGATGGGGATCAGAGGCACTTCCCCTCCTTTGTCTCTTCTTCATCATCTGTGGGTCTATTGGAAAGGGACGTGGTGGTAGTTTCTCACCATGACAATCCCATATAGCATATCCAGGAACAAACCCATTCCGTCTCAAGTGTTCAACTACCGTTGCAGGAGGCAAATAGTTGAAATTCCTACATTTTTTGGCATTTCAAGGGCACTTTATAGACCCTTTGCTCACACAATTGGGATGTGCCAATGCAAATTCAATGAAGGCTCGTACGCCTTCCACAAAACAAGGAAGGATGAATCCATTAGCAACACGTTTGTACATCCAAGAACGATCCATCGGATAAACTACCTATATATAAAAATACCAATCTAAACAAAATAATATTAATTACAACATGGAGTCAATACTCAATCTCAACATTTAGCATCCATACATCATATAGTCAATACTCAATTTCAACATTTACCATCCATACTCAATACTCAATATCACCAAGAATTCAATTTCACCATAAATCTATCAAATTATCAAGTCCAAGGATAATATACTACTCAATACTTATTAAACAACCTAGTAGGAACTAAACATAAACATGAATTTGCTCAAACACATCGAAAATCAACGAATTCCCAAATATTTCAAAGTTAGAGTTTATGCAAATTACCTTCAATTTTGGAACAAATGGTCCATGGGTAATGAAATTGAATGCCCAATCTTGTTCCTTGCTCCACTAGCTTCGAATAGACTCCAAGATTGCTCGATTTGGATGAGTAATGCTCAAGATTCAAATTTTTGTTATTTTCACGGGTTGAGAAGAGAAGAGAGGCAGAGAAGAAATGGGGGAGGAAGAAGACGATCGCGATCTGTATACAGGATTTAGCGACGGATGATATTATCCGTCGCTTGTTAGCGACGGATAAGGTCATCCGTCGCTATATGTTGATTATCCAATTTCTTTCCCTTTTATTTTATATTGGTCAACTCCAATAGCGACGAACAGTTTTATCCGTCGCTAATTTAGCGACGGATAAAACTAATCCGTCGCTAAATTCAAGCCGGATTGGGTGTTCCAAAGGACGAACTGAGCTTAGAGCACAGTTCGTCCTCATCCGTCGCTACGAGTAGCGATCCGTATCTATTGATCCGTCGCTAAAAGCTGTATTTCTAGTAGTGCAATTCAAGCAAATTTTAGCTCAAATCGAAGCCTATCCAACAAGGAGGTCGATCCCTAATCAATTTGGAGGTTTTTTCAACAGTTTGAGGTAATTAACATAAACCCTAAATTTTGAGTATTTTTCATTTTGATAGTTATTATGATTTGATGGTGATTTTGATTGAATTTGTTCTAGGTTTATTGGAGGCTAGGGTACGAGGAGCAAGGCACCTCCACCGCCGGACCGCCACCGCCACCGCGCCGGACCACCACCACTTACTTTCTCCCTCTCTTCCCCATTTAAAAGGTTAGGATTCCTAACTGTCAGTTTATTAATTTTAATTTAGGGTATGTTAATTTTAATTTAGGGTTTAGGGTTTCTTGATTGAATTTGTTAATTTAGAAACTTGTTAATTGTTAATTTAGATAGTACATCAAGTGAATTTTGTTAATCTGCCTAACCCTTTTTTTTCGTTTTTTCTTTTTTTCTTTTATGTTATTATGTACTTAGTTTAACTCAATTTTGGAAATGCTTAATAATTAACTCAATAAGCAAAAAGGAAAAAATGATTAATTAATTGAATAAGAAAAAAAGAATATGTGACTGCAATGAACACATATTAGAAAGATAGAAAATATAAAAAGTTAGAATTTTTATTAATAATATAGTTTACATAACTCAATTCTATTCACTCTTCATCCCCTCGTCCTCGTCCTCGGAGCTTGACTCCTCATTCAAGAGTGACCAGTCGATGACATCCCTTGGATCAACAAGCCGCTGTTGACATAGCTTACAGAAAACTCCAAGGTCTTCGACTTACTCAACATCCTTGTGCTCACAAGGGGGAGGAGTAGGAGACTTGGGAGGAGGTGGAGGAAATGCCTCTTCCATAGCTTCCTGCATTTCAACCCATATCTCGGGCTGAACATGTGGTGGGGGAGAAGGTGGGGGGAATGTGGGGGTGTTTCTTCAAATCTGAATTTGTTAGGGTTTTCCATATTTGTGTGAGAATATGTTAAAATTAGGTGACTTCTTATAGTTGGTGTTGGGAATTCTAAAGGACAAATACACTTTATTGTTAATGTATTAATGTACACATTCATGTAGCCACATTCATGTATAGGAAAAATTTATGAGGCATACATTTATGTAATGACTTTTAGGATTTTCGAAATTAAAGGATTTTTGGTAATATCTAATCATTTTATAAAGTGTGATGATGATATACGTATATGCATAAAAAATACAAACACACTGTCCTTCGGACACACCATCACTTCCATATATATAGATTGATGAATGGTATGGTACTTGGCCTGGGCTTGTGAATGATTGTAGTATGTTGGTACCGTAACAACAACATTTCTAATGTCGTTGTTACTGTACCAGCGTATTTCAGCCATTCTCAAAGTTTAGTTCAATGTCGTAATCATGTAAACCCTCTATTCTTAATAAGTTGTATATACATAATGTAGTATGTGAGCAAGAAATGTGTCTTGATGTTTAAGAGTTTGAAGTCTCCATCTTTAGTCAGTAACTAAAGATGGAGATTTCAAGATCCTAAAGATCCAGACATCCTTTCGTGTTCACATATAACGACGGATTTGTCTAAACACATCTTGTATTTGTCTAAACACATCTTGTATTTGTCTAAACACATTAAGAGTTTGTATTTTTGTGTTTTGTATTTGAGTGTGATGATGCTATATGTATATTAGTTTCCATGGATCAAGCACAGCAACCGGGCGGCCCTCGACGGATCAATGGGCTTCCAGTATTGTCCACCAACGGATCTAAGTAAGTTCTTAATAAATTGGTATTTATTGTTCTTGTATATATAGTTGTCGGTACTCCAACTTTTAATCTTTCAAAATGTGTGACAGGTTTCAACCTACTATAGCTTCTAGAAGGATTACAATGCTCATGAAAAGAGAGTTCTTTACGCCTCCTGGGAGTGGCGGAGAAAGGTGGGCTACGGTTCCTCGACCCGTGAAGGAGCACTTGTGGGAAGAATTCCAGGTACTTTACTATCTTTACTTGAATATTTCTATATTGGATTCTTGGGGCATTGCCTTAATTATATACGTGTACGTACATTACTTGTTTATCTGTTATTGGGGCATTGCCTATATTATCTATTCTTGGGGCATTGCCTATAGTATCTATTCTTGGGGCATTGCCTATAGTATCTATTCTTGGGGCATTGCCTTTACTGTACATATGTGTAAGCACATTATTTGTTCTTGTGGGGCACTGATGTGGGATTTTTTGTAGGATTTTTGTGTTTCAGAAATACTACTATATCCCTCCTGCCAATGCGGAGGAGATATTGAGGGTATTCAACATCCGGGCGGAAAAGATTCACAGGCATTCGATTTATTATGCCAAGGAAAGGTACTTTCGGCATAAAGAATGGGTTCGGTACCTCAATCCGGAGTATCGGGATCTGTGGCTGGAATCGTGGCAGAACCATGTGACCCGTGAGCAGGCACATAGGGATGGGGCGTTGACGGCTGAAGGGGTCGGTTGGTTAGTGGAGAGCCCGTAGGATTAGTGCTTTTTAGGATTGTTATTCTTTATCCGTACATTTTAGGATTCTCGTTTATTTTAATGATTATCTTCGTACCTTTTAGTTTCTTTGTACGTACACTTTTTTAGTTTTTTTTTATTGAAATTTCGATTATCGTAAAATGAATCAATCGTATATATTTTGTTAGTCGTACTCAATTTTGAGTTAAAATAACAATGTTTCACTTGGACATGTTAACTACAAGTCTCTCAAGAAACTTGTAAAGACTGAAACATTGCCTTCTATTGACATGGAACCTCAACATAAATGTGAGATGTGTGTAGAAGCGAAGTTAACAAGGTTGCCTTTCCATTTGGTGGGAAAAAGTACCAAACCTCTAGAACTAATCCATAGTGACCTATGTGATTTGAAGTTCATTCAAACTAGAGGTGGTAAGAAATACTCTGTGACTTTCATTGATGATAGTACAAGGTATTGTTATGTATACTTGCTTCGTAGCAAAGATGAAGCATTGAATGCCTTCAAGCATTTTAAAACTGAGGTTGAGAATCAACTCAGTCTAAGAATCAAGGTGATTAGTAGTGATAGAGGTGGGGAGTATGGAACACCATTTGATGAGTTTTGCTCTCAGCATGGTATCATCCATCAAACTACTGCCCCATATTCTCCTCAATCAAATGGTATTGCTGAATGCAAGAACCGAACATTGAAGGAGATGATGAATGCGATGCTATTGACTTCTGGTTTAACCCAAAATTTGTGGGGAGAGGCTATTCTTACGGCCAATAAAAAAATTTTGAATAGAATACATCGCAAGAATCATGACAAAACTACATATGAACTATGGAAAGGTAAACCTCCAACTTTGAAATACTTTAAAGTGTGAGGATGTTTGGCAAAGGTAGAAATACCTAAACCTAAACAAGTGAAGATTGGTCAAAAAACTGTTGATTGCATCTTCGTTGGATACGCAAATAACAGTAGTGCATATCGCTTCTTAGTTCATCGATCTGAAATAAACGACATACATGTGGGGACAATCATTGAGTCAAGGAATGCAAAATTCTTTGAAGATACATTTCCTAGATCGAAAGGAGAAGAAGGATTTGGCTTTTATTATGAGTCAAATGAGCAACCTTAGTGAGAATCAGAATACTGAACCAAATGATGGAAATGGATCAAATGTGGGGACTTTGAGTCCAATACCTAGTTCAAGTCAAGAGATAGCCAAGGCTCATGACTTTGAAACTAATGTGGGGACTCTAAGTTCCATACCTAGTTCAAGTCAAGAGATAGCCAAGGCTCATGACTTTGAAACTAATGGATTAAATGTAGGGACTTCAAGTACGATGTCTAGTTCAAGACAAGAGATAACCAAGGCTCATGATCTTGAATCTAGTGGATTCCCTGGAATTTCAATACAAGAGATACCCAAGGCTCATCATGTTGAAAATAGTGGGAAGAAACGTAAGAGGAATTCAATGCAAGAGAATAAACAGAATCATGACATTGAACCTCGACGTACTAAACGTGCGAAGAAGCCTAAAGAATTTGGTCCAGATTTTCTAATCTCTTTTTTGGTAGAAAATGATCCAGAGACAATCAACGAAGCATTGTCTAGTCCTGAGGCTCCTTTTTGGAAGGAAGCCATCGAAAGTGAAATAGGATCCATCCTACAAAATCATACTTGGCAACTAGTTGATCTCCCACCAGGGATCAAGCCACTAGGTTGCAAGTGGATACTTAAACGTAAATTGAAAGCGGATGAAACTATTGACGAGTACAAGGATAGATTGGTAGTCAAAGGTTACCGACAAAAGGAAGGCCTAGACTACTTCGATACGTACTTATGCACCTGTGTCACGTATAACATCCATAAGAGTATTCATTGCCATAGCAGCCTTGCTTGGTTTTGAGATACTCCAAATGGATGTTAAGACAGCCTTCCTAAATGGTGATTTGGAAGAGAAAATTTACATGGAACAACCTGAGGGTTATTCAGTTCCTGGACAAGAAGGAAAAGTTTGTCGCCTTGTAAAATCATTATATGGACTAAAACAAGCTCCAAAACAATGGCATGAGAAATTTGATAATGAGTTATTATTGATAGTAAATATGTCCTAGAGACAACCACATTTAAGGACATATATACTATTATCATAATCGACGTAAGGGTCCATATCTTTTTAGTACCCTACAAGATACTCTAATATCATATTTGTTCCCACTAGACTAACAATTACATTTTGGTACCCAAAATTGACTTTTTCACTTTTCAATTATTGAATTTTGGCTGATCCAAACAGCCTTAGTGAAAAAAAATGATTTTCTTAATTTTTCATAGATTGAATAAGAATTTTTTCATAATTTTTCTTTTTCTTTTTTTCTTCCTTTTTCTTTTTATTCTCACCCTTATTCTTTTCTATTTTCTTCCTTTTTCTTTTTTCTTTTTCTTTTTTCATCTTCTTCTTCTTCAATTTTCCGGTACCGGAATTATGTTCGGTACCGGAGCTCCGACAGTGAAGCTCCGATCGAGCTTCACTCATGGAGATGTGAAGCTCGAATCGGAGCTTCACAACCCCGACTTGGGGATGTGAAGCTCCGATTTGAAGCTTCACAGCTCCGATTGGGGCTGTGAAGGTCCGATCTGGAGCTTTACGTCCCAAATCGTAGATGTGAACTTCCGATAGCTCCGGTCACCGGAGCTCCGATCTTCTTTAATTTTTTATTTTTTAATATATATTTTACTTTTTGTGATATTTCATTTTTAATATTAAGTTTATAGGGTAATAAAGTTTTAGAAATTATGTAATTTAAGAAACAAAGAAAAAAGAAAACGAAAGTTAAGGCCTTGTTTGGATCACCCAATGACAATTGTGTAATTATAGCAAAGTCAACCCAAAAATCCATTTTCAGGTACTAGGATGTAATTGTTGATCTAATGGGAACAAATATGATATTAGGGCGTCTATCAGGGTACTAATGTGAGATTAACTCATCGACGTAATATAATATATATTTGTTATTCATGTTCATGTTTACTCATGTATTTATATTACACTAGGCATACATCATGTCATATCTTTATCTGGTTGGTCTGTTTAGATATCAAACATGTCCCCTGTGTATAGATGACTGATCACATAATTAGTGGGAACTATGTGAATTATCATCTATCCCAAATTTTCCCTAATCGAAGTTCATCTCGGATGTAGGGGTCTGAATGAAGCAATTGAGACTAGTATGCGTGGAGGTTATACTTGTTGGAGCAAGTGTGTGTCGATCCCACGACCACGGAATGGATCGTTAGACTGATCCATGATGTTCCCATAACTGTGCATAGTTGTTCGAGAAGGATACCGAACAATGGAAGAGCCCACCGGATACTCCCATCGATGTATACTATACTCTACACAGAAGTGTCTATGGGATCCGGAGTTTTCGAAGTGATGCCATTCGTCCTTAGACTCTCAGGACTTTATCATCACATTTGTTGCCCCATGTCTTTGGAAAGAAAACTAATGTCAGCTCTGAATAAGCAGTTGGCCACAATACTATCTGGGATTATGGCTATATTACAAATGTGGATGGTAAGTGATCCTATGATGATTCATCTCTCATGTGTAGCATCGGAGAGCACTGCTCATAGTCGTCATAGTTGTATTGGTAAAGTCACTGGCCAGTGCATGGATATATTATGATAGTCATAAATATATCTACGTAACCAAACAACTCCCTGAGACGCCATGAATGTATTATTGGGATATACACTTCATCGCTCCTAGATGCATTCGAGTCAGTCAGATGAAGGGACCTTACCATCGCCGCATTGAGTGCGACAGGCTTCCTCAACGAAAGTGGTTTTGAGGTTTACTCTCAAACATCCTCATGTATTAATATTGCAAATGGAATCGTCTGAGAATTCCATGAATGCCTAGCTGTCTTGTCTAGCTTAATACATTGAGGCACTATGGGTCACATTATATGATGGATCGGCTTGTCCATAATACTATAGGAAGAATTATAGTTAACTTGGTTAATTATAATTGATTGTGGCATAATTAATATTTTGAATATTAATTATATATATATATATATATATATATATATATATATATATATATATATATATATATATATATATATATATATATATATATATATATATATATATATATATATATATATATATATATATATATATATTTATTGTTGAATAATAATGGGGAAAAGAATGTATTATTCTCAATCCTCAGTATAAGAGTACATGGAGAGTATATATACAAGTAGGAAAATATCTCTAAACTCTATCTCAAGAGTAACAACCTAGAGAGATACACGTAACAAACTAGAGAGAAAAGTAAACTATTGTTACATTCCTATAATTATCATAACACTCCCCTTGAATGGAACATGAGTTGAAGATCGCGGGTACGCTATGAGAGTACTGCCTCATTAAAAACCTTGCTAAGAAAAACCCAGTGGGATAAAAACTTAGTCAAGGGAAAAAGAGTGCAATGTGTATCCGTCTCCCCTGTTTGAAACATATATCAGTTCAAATCTTTGAATCTTCGCAATGCAATCTTCCAAACGAACTACTTATAAATTGATGACGTTGGAATCACATTGTGAACAATTAAATATGCAATATCTTCAATTGAGTGAATCTTGTGTGCTCAGATGAAACCTTCTTGTAGACCATGGTTGAAGAAGAACATCCGTCATATATGCATTGACTTCATGTGGAAAGTCTCTCGAACACTTGAAGATTTATATTTCTTCAATTCTATACATTATGTCACTTTGACAATTCAAAGAATGATCTTGCCATAAAATGAGTTCATACTTATTATATCTCCATTGTGTGTATATATATATATATATATATATATATATATATATATATATATGGTTGTAAAATAACCAATAAGGTCTATAACCTTATTTTAGCCGATGTATCATCATCATGGAGATTTGGGAGATAGTTATATGTGTGCTTATAATGCTACCTCGTTAAAAACCTTGCTAGGAAAACCCAATGGGATAAAAACCTAGATGAAGGGAAAAAGAGTGCAGCAAGTTGTATGATGCGCAAAAAGTCTCACTCTGTTGCTTATTAACTCCCCGTGTTTGTAAGATAACTTCTTTTGTATTCTTCAGGAACCTCGATAATCATAACTCATAATTCTCATGTTTCACTTATAGTGAATACATATATTATACTTATCAATATGTGAAGCCATGCATAAATAGATAAGTATTGAGGTTCAACAATATATCAAAATCCAGTTCTTCAAGAACTTTCCTCATTCATTGATTCATGTTCACCAACATGAAATCTCTAGTCCATGAGGGACTGATTACTGATAGAGAGTATTCATCTCATCACTTAAACTTTCTCAAATCATAGAAATTCACTGTCAATTCATGTGCACCACGTATAACCTTCAGGATTATGTATTTAAGTGGTAATCTTTGAGCAAATCATATGATAATATGTATGTATGCAATATGATACCTAAAACAACTACAATAAGTAAGAATATGTAAATGCTATAGCAATAAAAATAATATGCATGATGAGAAACTTAGTATCTAGATGCACATGAAATTTGACTCGATAATGCAATGGTACCGTATATAAAATTTTGAATTTCATCAATCAAATGGACATCAGGTCCATGAGCTCTATAATCATTTTATCGACATTAAATGAATTTTCATGTAAGATCCCCTTTTACATGTTTAATCATCCATATCAATTGACTTTCGCATATGCTCTTCAAATTTCTCGGTTCCATGTATATACCGGTATATTCAATAATCAAATCTCTTTATTTGATTCAGTACTGATCGTGGATATCTGAATATGTATTATGCAGGTACCATTTCCATGTCTATAGGCCATCTATTATTATTTCAGATATCTCAATATATGGGCATCGCTTGTATATGCCTATTTTACTCTAGAGAGTACCAACTCCATTTCTTGCCATTATTTTTGTAATGATGGAACCACATATAAATGTTGCTCTTCCGGTGCATGAATCACAATCGGCAAGATATTCAATTCTCAACACATGTCATATATATAACTGATATGTAGCTCGGTATGCCACAAATAGGGTCATAGTTGTCCACATTCAAATTATATAATTTCATGTTTGAAATATTGAAATAGCTAGTAACATGAGGCTGAAATTGCATTCTGTTTTTAGTTCAAGTTTGAACTCTCAGATATATATATAGGGATCAATTCACTCTATGAATTTGTTTCTATCAGCTTATCATGTACTTCCTCCCCTAAACTGGGAAAAACTAATTCATAGAATTAACATTATTGGGGGCACATAATATAAACGATCATGCCCAGCTTAATTAGATACTTATATACTCATACTTTTGTTTAAATAGGCTTTATGTATGAGTTTTGTTTTTCATGAGAAAAATATACAACCATGGGAGTGTATAACTCTAGCAGTTGGTTTTCTGTGTGCTGAAAATTAAATTTGTCCCAATAGGAGAGATCACTAATTTGAACAATAAACTCAGTTGCAGTATATCAATTATATAGTGGACTTCTAGCCACATCATTTTATGGGTGCAACATTGCTCATTATTCAAAATCTCCATTAACATGCTTAATCTCAACGTCATGTCTTGCCATAAATATAATTTAACTACGACATGAGAAAGCTTTCAGCACATAACTATTTTTCATATAAGAAAAACTTCAGGTTCCTTATAAAAAGGTAATTTCGTGCACAGATGGCCATGCGTGTCACATCATATAAACTTTGTTATTTGTTCATCTCATACCAATTTCTTGTTGGTGAAATATAACAAACGTTAATAATTGAATCAGGCCAGAATGATGTGAACAATGATAATCATTGTCAACTTTATATTGACAAGACTAGTAATCTCGAACTTCATGATGAAGTGTATGCTCTTGTTAGAATTAGCACAAATTTCTTTGAAATAACTTCTTGTGCTCTTCACGGTGCTTACTTCCATGGAATTATAATTTACACATTTCTTGGATAGATTGTTGGTTCTCAAATGCATGAGGTAACATGGTCCAAGTAACAATGTTAAGAATATCATTTGTTATCTTATACATATGATCAATTTTTTTTCAATGTCCTTGATCAATGATATTCATAGGTAACATAATTAATAACCAACATATGTATAATGATCAAGTACTCACACTCATTTATGGAAATGGAGATAGTTTCACACATTCACTTCAGGGAATGAATATATGATATAACTTAAAATTTTCACATTCACTTGAGGGAATGAATATATATATATATATATGTTTTTATATCTCAAAATATTCACATTCCATGAGGGAATAAACATAGCTCAAAATATTCACATTTCATTAGGAAATGGATATTAGCTTAAAAAATTCACATTCCATGAGGCAATGGAGCTAGATAGCTTTAGCTTTATCCCATTGAGTGATGCAATCAATTATATTATTTGCCCTCTTGATAATAAGATACTTAACTTCCAGGGGCTTACAAATATTTTCATATCTCATATTGAAAACAACTTCCGGTTGGCGAGATTTATCCATGCTTTGCATGATATCATAGTTCATACTTTTATAATATACATCTAGTGATGTGTAGAGCCAATATTTAATTACTTTTTGAGATATGATAGTCATGGCTACTGGCATGAACTCTAAGTATCAATTCAGATACCTTGATTTAAAAAAAAAAAAAAATCGTTGATGTACATAAGGTACATACAAAATCATTGATGTACACGAGATACATATTAGCAGACTAATCAATCATGGATGTTGGTGTTCTAGGCCTTTTTCAATGATCACAAGCCACAATAAGATATTTTCAACCACTTTGTGAATATGATTAATCGAATCAACTTGGCATAAGTTGGGCTATTAGCTTAGAGATACATAATCTTTTGTAACGTACATATGCATAGCAACTTCAGGTGCTATATTTACTTGATGTATCATTTTAAGAAACGGGCAAAATTTCTAAAGTATCAATTGTATTCATTGCAAAACCCTTTATGGTTTATATATCCAATCACTCCAGGGATTGGAGAAACATGATTTTTGTACACGTATGATATCTTTTTCAAATCCATATGTCATAGCAACTTCAGGTGCTATATTTCTTTGATGTGTCTCATTTCAAGAAATGGATCAATGTTAAAATGATCTTGAAGTGCTTATATAGATAATAATATTCAATAATAATTAGAAGTTCCAAATAACTATTTGAATGTAAATAAGACTTATCTTAATCAATGATGACCAGTGTTCTTGTAAGTCCGATGGTATATTACTCAATTGGTAGGACTCGAGTCTAGATCCAACGTCACATGAGTTGTTTAAAACACTGCAATCCAATCCATGTAGAAATATGTCCCAATTTCTATGTGTTTGCCAAGATATGACCTTTCATAAACTCGTATGGTTGGTCCATGGTACAATGCACATGTCATGATCAAATCAAAATTGTAGTCAGAGTTAAGGTCAATAACGTCAAATAGGAGTATGAATTGATGGGAATTAGAACACGTAGAGATAAAGTGAACTAAGATCAGGAGTACACGAGTGAGCTAGTAATATGTGTTCTTAAAAAGCAAAAAAACTCAGGTAACATATATTTCCAATTGTGCTGTTCAGATGGAATTTCAGTAGAGGTGCTTTATGCAGTCCCCAAGCTATTCACAGTCAAGCATTTTCGACATAAATTAGTGAGTAGTAAACAGTGTGCTAACAGCAAGCACGCACTTGTAAATAAGTATGGATTTGTCAACTTGGCACTTTATCAGTAGTAATAAGCAGTAGTCTAACAAGCAAAAGGAGTAACCTACTGGTCACAGGTAACAGTACCTGGCCTCACAAGGAAGGCAGAAAATTTTCAGGTCCTCTTTCGGAACGATGTCGTCTCCAAACCCCACGGCGCCGCTGCTCTCCGACCAGATCCTCCACTCCCGCCCCCAATTCCTCCGCCGACCGCCCAGCCTCCGCGGCGCTGCTCGCTTCCTCCACCGCGCCAGCAGCCGCACTCGATCCCTGCGCGAGCCTTCCGTCCGCGTGCGCGAAGCTGCGGCGAGCAAATCGAATCGAGGCAGAGCAATTGGGCGTATTCTAAGCCGATAGTGATCCTCGACCTCATCTGGAACCTCGCGTTTGTTGCCGCGTCGGTTGCTGTGTTAATTATGAGTCGCGAGGAGAATCCGATGATGCCGCTGAGGCTGTGGATTGTCGGATACGCGTCGCAGTGCGTGTTGCATATGGTGTGTGTCTGCGTGGAGTACAGGCGGAGGTGCTCGATGGTGAGGGAAGTGGAAGGGAGTGAGGGAGGGGGGGAGTATGCGTATGGGGGGAGGAGTTATGAGTAGGGTTATATGGGAACAGAGCCGTTCGAGAACGTTCGTGAAAAAGCTCGGTCAACGCTCGGTTTGTGTTCGAGTTGACCCGAACACGAACGGTTCACGAACGGGTTCGAGTACTTACCGAACGAGTATCAAGCTTATTTTATTAAAGCTCGAGTGTTCGCGAACAAACGTATATTTATATTATACTTATTATTTTATATAGAAATTCCCTTTATACTCCGTATATTTCAGTGGAGAGTGAGTTAGTGTATCGTTTCACTTGATGGTTGGACAGTGTGCCAATCAGATTTTTATTATATTAATAGGATTATTTATTGATGCTTTCTCTTTTACCCAAAATTACTTTTATTCTAGATCTAATATGCAGTAGATCTGAAACCAACGGTACCTCTTCTCTTCTTCTCGACTTGTCTCAATCTCCATCACCACTCTCACCGCCTCACCGGCCTCTCACCTTTCACGAAGAACTCCTCTTCTACACCACCACTTCCACCAGTAAACCACCTCTGCTCCGCCACCACACCAGTCGACTACCGCCCGGTATAAGCAATACTCTTCCATATGTTCGCGAACGATCGCGAGCATTCTTTTCATGAGACGAACTCGAGCTCGAGCTCCAAGTTTTTGAGCTCGGCGAGCTCGAGCTCGAACACGAACACATTATCTGTATGAGTCGAACATGGCTTGTTTAAATTAAAGCTCGGCTCGTTCGGTTCGTATACAACCCTAGTTATGAGAGTTTGAGCGATGTGAGTGATGAGAATTTGTAACACGCTATTAGATGTTGGACGGATGAATTGATCGAAGAATAAATTGATGAAAAAGTGTGAGTCGTAGAACTCATAAAGGTAGAGGCTCGTGCTGATAACGTGTTGAATAATAATGGGGAAAAAAATGTATTATTCTCAATCCTCACTATAAGAGTACATGGAGAGTATATATACAAGTAGGAAAATATCTCTAAACTCTATCTCGAGAGTAACAACCTAGAGAGATACACGTAACAAACTAGAGAGAAAAGTAAACTATTGTTACATTCCTATAATTATCCATAACATATATATATATATATATATATATATATATATATATATATATATATATATATATATATATATATATATATATATATATATATATATATATATATATATATATATAGATATATATATATATGTATATATATATATATACATATATATATATATGTATATATATATATATATATATATATATATATATATATATATATATATTATATATATATATATTAATTATGTATTAATATATTAATTGTATTTTGAGAATACAATTGTGGGTTCATTGAAAGGATATATTAATTAGATTAATATATGCACTTGGGCAAGATTTAAATTATATTTAATTTGCCACTATTACACATATATGTGGGTCCCAAAATGTGGGACCAACCTTGCCTTAGGAGTCGGCCGATTGTATAATTGGAGAAGTAGTTTTCTCCTTCTCCAAATAAGACATGTGTGTAATAGAATTTCCTAATTGAGTTTTGAATCAATTAGGAGTTGGGAATTTTTTACCTAATTAGAGTTTGGAACATAAAAGCTAAATGCTTTACTTGTGCAGTAAGAATTAGAATTCTTATTCCTTTCAGAATTCTATTGGCTTCTAAAGGCTTCCAATAGAAACTATAAATAGAGGGTATTAGAGAGCTGAAAAATCATCCAAAAGCTCTAATTTTCGTGCTCCTGTGTTCTAGGAAAAAGCTCTCCCTCTTATGCACCCATGCCGCCATTGCCACCTTCCTACGAACTACGCTGGGTTTGATTCTTTTGAAGATACGTAGGCAGCTTCGAGCACAACCCCTTTAACAAGCCACCATCCATCTATGGATATCAAAGTTATGTATTCCAAGTTATTATATTGTTTATATACTAACTTCTGTCTTGCAGAAAGAATTCCCGAGTGCAGATTTTCTGCACTGCGCAATGATTTTGTAAAATCAATTCCCACTTCGTTACAAAATCTTTTGAGGTGATTCCAGTTGGAGAATGCTCCCAACTCATTTAACTACCTTGATTTAAAAGGGAATAAAATTCGAAGAAGGTTTTCCCTGTCAATTCGCTGTCGAACTACAGCTGCAGATTCAGAGGTCTGTCTGATAACTCTTATGTGATATTAATATACGTAGATAGATAACCAATTGGCTTGCTTGTTAAGAAAATTTTGAAATTCCGCTGCGCTACCTTAGAGGTACGTCTTGACCATATTTTCTTACAATTATCAACATGTTTCTCTGCAAACGAATGTGACAAATGCATATACATGAAAGGGGATTCGAAGTCCTTTGTAATGATTGGTCTCTATGTTGATGATATGCTCATAACGGGAAGTAGTCCCAAGTTAATCTTGGAGACCAAGAACATGTTGAAAGAGTTGTTTGACATAAAAAGATATGGGCATATCTGATTTGATCTTAGGAATTAAGATTTCTAAGACTGCTGATGGATTGGCGCTAACGCAATCTCATTACATTAAAGATGTTTTACAGAGATTCGATGCTTTTGATTGGTCACCGGTAAATGCACCGATGGATATGAGCAAAAGTATTGCCAAAAATTCTGCACAATCCATAGCACAAGGACGGTACGCGCAAATCATTAGCTGCCTTATGTACATTGCTAATTGTACACGACCGGACTTGGCATACTCGGTTAACAAGTTGGCAAGGTTTACGCAAAATCCGGGCCAAAACCATTGGGTGGCGTTGGATAGGGTATTGAGATGCCTAAATCATACACTCAAATATGGTTTGCATTATTCGAGATATCCAGATGTGTTGGAAGGTTATAGTGATGCCAACTGGATATCCGATAGAAAGAACACCAAATCCACTAGTGGGTATGTGTTTACCATTGGTGGAGGTGCGGTGTCTTGGAAGTCCTCCAAACAAACTCTCATTTCAAGGTCGACTATGAAATAAGAGTTTATTGCTTTGGATAAAGCAGGGGAAGAAGCTGAGTGGCTTCATGATTTGTTGGGGGATATCCCTTGTTAGGATAAACCCGTGCCTTCAATAACGATCAATTGTGATAGTTTATCGGCTATAGGAAGAGCACAAAGTACAATGTATAATGGCAAGTCTAGACACATGCATCGTAGACATAAGACCATTAGGCAGTTGATCTCCATGGGAGTTATCTCTTTGGATTTTGTAAGATCAAAAGATAACATTGCGGATCCGCTAACAAAAGGCTTATCTGGAGATCAGACATACTGCTTGTCTTGGGGAATGGGGTTAAAACCCATATCATAAAGAATCGTGCAGTGGAAACCCAACCATACTGACTGGAGATCCTAAGAATTTGGTTCAATGTGGAAAAATAAGTTGTACAGATTCAGTTAGGACTTCGGGAGTGTGTGCGACACACTAAGAAGTAAGAGCATTTCGGATGATGTCACTTGTGACTATAACTCCACAACCCATTCCCGTGTAAGACACTAAGTGTTATCCTGCAGAAAGGGTAAAGGCTGAGTTTATGAATTCTTAATGAATCCCAAACTTGAGCTCGACATGGGTCAAGTGGGACATTGGCAGGATGTCCTTGTTGGGGTTCACCTATCTAAGTGCGAAGACGGACCGCTTCAAATGAAAGCACTTATGAGAAACCTGGAGCTGTCCACGGCCAAAATGGACATACCATAAGAACCTGAAATGAGTACAAGGTTGTGATAGTGTGAATTATCTTTATCTTGGTATACACAAAACGCCGACCGGTTCAAGGCCTCAGGTCCACCGCGTGGCAAGTATATCCGAAGGTAATTTACTAGGGAGATTCAAAGCGAAAGCTATCGACCCCGATGCTATCACTTTTCGCCGAAAGAGTGCATGTGCATTAATTCCCTTTCATGTGGGGATTGTTGAGAATTTTAGTGAAACGAATGAGCTTTCAATTCGTTCGTTGTATTGATCTGAGGGTACCCAACACGGTTTTTGTAATCATGTGTCAATAAAATGCGTTAAGTCACTAAAATCTCCTTAAGGTGAAAGGTTGATTAATGCAATAAGTGTGTTGATCAATACTTGAATGAATTAAGTCATTCATATACACATGGGTGAAAGTTCCATTGTTCTAAAATTTGAGTTAAAGAGCAAGTGTATATCGAAAACCACTTGAAAATCCAAGTTTTGAGAAAAGGAACTCTTGAAGCAGCAAAGTTTATAGAATGATGCAGCATTGATATTGTCGAAACTTACTGGAAAGCTATTGTAAAGCTTCGCAGCATTGATGTATAGAACGTTGCAACATTGATATCCAGTAAACGTCGCTGCATCATTATGAAATGAATGTTGCAGCATTGCGGTTCCTAACTCACTGTAAACGTTTTGCAGCAGCAACACTAAGGCAATGTTGTAGCATTGCGAACAGGTTCGTACCTGTTCAGAAGTGGCGGATTTTCAAGTGTTTTCATGAAGAGTTACATCCCTTGAATTGTGAAGGGACACATCCATTCATCTTAAAATCATCTGGATGATGATTTAGACACAAGTTGGAAGGATTGTAACACTTGGGAGAGGGTGCACTTGTTGTATAAATAGGAGAAGAAAGCATTTCTTCCAACACACTTCCAAAAAGCAATATTTCTCCTTCTCCCTCCTTTGCTCTCTTTGCACTCTATCATACTTCAACCTCAAGATTATTTATTGTTAGAAAATATAAATGAGAACACATAATACGGTCAAAATTTTAAGTAAACATGTGAGTACGTTACATGTGCAATTAATTGGCCAGCCAATTATAGAGTCTCTCGTGGATGGGAAACAAACAATGTAACTCGCTTAATTTGTTGACACTGAGAGGCTTTCACATTTTAATTTTTAAAAATGAAGCGGCGACTTTCTTGACACTGAGAGGCTTTCACATTTTAATTTTTGCATCTATTGTTGTTGCTATTGTCAGGACCATACACCATCGGAGATATAGTTTGTGAACAATACACAAGATCTTGTGTAACGTGATTTTGCGCGAGGTTAAGCATGAGCGAAGATTTTCTCGCCAGTTTCACAATTTCTATTTTCTTATCAATGAACTAACTTTTGTGCTCAATGTTAATTGTCCTGGACAGTTATACATGATTACTAATTTATGGTAGTAATTTTCTAATTTGGCTTTTTGCAACTCTGGTGAGGGCATGGATAAAAAGGTAGATGTATTATGGAAATACCTGAAAAAAGCTTTGAACTAATGTTTGATCATTTATCTTTATTTGTAAGTTATGTATGCATGTTGGATGCTGGGTTCAAGTATGAGTTGTTTGTGGTGTTATAGCTTTGGTTACTGCTTTGAGATTACTTTTGGTGATTATTCAGCGTGTAGTATATATGTTTCTTATTTTCTAAATATTGGTACGCTTGATCCTTGATGCATGACTCATGACACTTTGTATTATCAAACACTTTCAGTGTATAGATGGTAAAGTTGATTAGTTTGTTAAAATCAATCAGTACATGAGTCTGCATTGGAATTCTGATATTTGCACATCTTCTTATGGAATTCGAAAACTTGTTGTATGCATATGTATAAAGTAAACTCTGCGTATGTGTACTCTTAGTCTTAGGAGTCCTCTAGCTGGCCCTATTGAACCTGGAAGTGGACTTGGCGTGGTTAATAGAGATCATAGGGGTCATGTTTTGGCCTGGCGTAGGAAAGTGTTCACACATACATTGTGTCCAGATCATGGGGGTCATGTTCTGGCCTGGCGTAGGAAGGTGCTCACCCATACTTTGAGTCCAGAAGCTGCTAAGGTGGTAGCAGTATATGCGGAAATGGCGCGCAACATGAAATGTGGTCATCCAAGGCCATTGTTATGCTGTTATAAAGGATCTCTGGTTCTGGCCAAACGTTAAAGAAGATTATGGTTTGGTTTATTGATTGAGCTAGACCAGTCACCGGATCAGCCATCTATACCAGTTTCATCAACAAGTGCGGAATTTAGGATCACAATTTGTCGAAGTTAATCAAAACCAAGAGAACCCAGCTACGTTTCATCCGCTTCCTTGACTGATGAAGATGGGATTCTAAGGTATGATTTCTGTATTCAGTGTCGGTTTTTTTGTTTTAGGGCTTCGGTTTAAGAAGTGGATGCACGAGGTTGTGGTGGATACTAGATAAAGAAGGTATCTTAATGTCGAAACTGTTAAGGTGCTTGTGAGTTTTATTTTCGAAATATCATTGCCCATGTTGAAGTAAATTTAGGTTTCAAAATGAGTGCAATATTGCCAAAGTAAACAATTAGCTTTTTTTAGTTCTAACAAGGCTGTTTTTTCTTGATAAATTGCACTTTTAGTTCAGTTCTACGTTCTATTTTGAGTTCAAGTCTAGCTTTGTTTTATTGTCCATTTTTCTTGATAAATTGCACTTTTAGTTTTGATGTTGCTTAGGTGTAGATTATTAGTTTTGTAATTGCTTAGTTGTAGATTATAAGTTTTGATGTTGCCTATTTCCTGGTAATTAGGGTTGTGTGAGTAGAGCGATTATAATTGAAAGAATGTAGGATCGGTATAATTTGTTTGGGAGCGTCTAACTTTAGTACCGTCGCACTGTACTAATTTTAGTACACCATCTCAACCATTAGATCAATTTAAGATTCAATCTCAACCGTTGATTATTTATTAATGCGATGACTTCGCATTGGTCGCATAATAGCAAAAAATAATTTTTAATATAAATTAAATTAAAAAATTATAATTAATATTAATATAATCATTTAAATTAAATACATAAAATGTATTTAAAACTCCACCACCACCACCGGAATCCGACGACCACCAAAATCCGGCAACCACCGCCGGAATCCGGCAACCACCACCGAAATCCAACAACCACCAACGAAATCCGGCAACCATCACCGAAATTCGACGACCACCTTAATCCGGCGACCACTACCAGAAGTATACGACTACGGAAAACCAAACTGCAAATCTAAAAAAATACTTCCGTATGCAATGCTACAACAACATTATAATTACGATGCAGCATTGCATACGTACTAATACACTGATTTTAAGATATATTGATGTAGCGATGTATATTGTTGCAGCAGCATCGGCTTATAGTTTAGAATAATTATTTGCAAATTGATCCTTGTATTCTATTAAATATTATATTTAGTACACAAATTAAAATATTAATGTCTTGCTAAATAGGTTTGTATTCCAAAATTCACCAAAACTCAAAACACTCCTCATCCTTTTCCATCTAGTCTGAAACCCTCCTCATCCTTTTCCATATAGTCTGAAAATCAGAGGTCGAAAATAACATCAAGGTATGTTTTCATATATTTGTGAATTCTATTTCATGTTTCTCTTCTTATTATTAATTCTATTTCGAGAATAACATCAAGGTATGTTTTCTTATTATTTCATCCAAATTATTTACTTCTTCTTTTTTCGTGCGAATAACGAACATCTACAGTTTTCTTATTTTCAAATTGTGATTCGAAACAAAACGCGAACATTGGCTGGACATATTAACTTAACTAAACTAAACTGAGGCTAGTTAATATAAGTTAAACTAATCAGATTCATCAACTCCAGTTCAGTTCGGGCTCATTAAGTTCATTCAGTTTAATTAAGTTATGTTCGATTCAATTAAGGTTTTTAGGTTAGGTCATGACTAATACTGTTAGAACTTAGAAGTATTAAACCAAAGGTAATAACCAACTATATATACTGGCACGATGTCGTGTGTTTACATACGGCCTCTGCTACTTATACGTTAGCGTTGAAGCCATTAACCACTTGTTCTTCCAGTGTGTATTCTAGATAGTGCATATCTTTCAAGGATACACGTTCATGATTTCACTATGTTTGAGTGCGATTATTACTATTATTATTATTATCCCTCCGTTCTCTTATGAGCTTCGTAGTTTGACTTTTTTCGGTCAACAACTTTATTTTATTATTATTATTATCATCATAATAATAAAATTATTATTATTATTATTATTATTATTATTATTATTATTATTATTATTATTATTATTATAGGATTTTAGGGTTTAGGGTACAGGTTTAGGGTATTTGTGATATTACAATCAATGCAACACCAACTTTGTTATAATGCTGCAGCATAGATTGAGAAAGTTCTTCTACGTTACAGCTTCTAATGCCATTGCAATGTGTTTACATCGATACAACATTGATGCTTACTGTAATGTTATTGCAATGTATTTACAACAATGCAACATTGATGTACCAATGAGGTCTAGCTCAATTGATTAGACTGAGGTGTCATGACACTAGAGGTCATAGGTTTAATTCTCGTCAAGTGTGAGATTATTTATAGTTTATTACTAGCTTTGTAATGCTACTTATGAAATTGTAATGGTTCGATTATTAAAAAATATGAATCACTGTTAAAAAAAAAACAATGCAACATTGATGCTTACTGTTGACTTACATTGCCGCAAGCGATGCTGCATCAATGTTAATACAATGATGCATCATTGCTTATTTCGTGAATTTTTTACGAACTTATCGCCTGTCTTTCCATAGCCCATCTTTTTCATCATCGAGTTTATCTTTATATAATTTCGATTGGGAGGGTGGTAGTGGTGGCTTGGACTGCGGCGTGGTGGTGGTGGAATATTAAAATATTCATATTTAATATTTGGCATTTGAAAATTGATAATTATTAAAATCTGTTTCACAATCTGGAAAAAAGGTTATGATAAAATCTGTTTTACAAGCGATTCCTACTTATGTCATGAATTGTTTCAAGTTGCCTGATACCCTTCTTAACGAAATTGAATCGTTGATTTCTAATTATTGGTGGAACAATGGCAGTAACAGGAACATTCACTGGCTCAAGTGGGAGAAAATGTGTCAAAGTAAAAGAGATGGGGGAATGGGTTTTCGGGATCTTAAAGCTTTTAACCTTTCTTTACTTGGAAAACAGATTTGGCGTATTTATTCTGAACCAAATTCCCTCCTTAGTCAGGTTTTTAAAGCCAAATATTTCCCTCATTCAACGATTTTCGAAGCTCCCCTTAATTCTAATGCCTCGTTTACTTGGAAAAGCATTTTAGCCGCCAAATCGTTAATGAAGGTATGCGTTGGAGGATTGGAAATGGGGAGAGTGTGGATATTTGGAGGGATAAATGGATTCCTGGATATAGCTCGTTTAAGCCTAAGACTCCTGACCTCTATAATGAGGGACCGTTACAAGTGTCTATGCTAATTCATCCACAGATTCATGTGTGGGTTATTCTGTTCTCACTTATTTGTTTTGGCAGGACGATATAGAGGAGATTCTCAAAATACCTCTTAGACAAGCTACAGACGCTGATAGTTTTGTTTGGTATTACACAAAGACAGGTAGCTATACTGTAAAGTCAGCTTATCATCTAGCCTTGGATGTTAAGTGTCGACAGGATCTGGAATACTCATATTCCACCTAAGGTGAAACACTTCCTATGGAGAGCACTACATGGCATTTTACCTGTCGCGACTGAGATGATGCGATGACATCTAAGTGATAACGCTACCTGTAATGTCTGTGGAGCGGCAGAAGAAACAGTTCTACACATCCTAAGGGATTGTCACTATGCACGTCAAGTGTGGGCGTTATCTAATATTCCGATACGTTGCATTTACTTTACTGCTGACAATGTTTGGAGCTGGGTCATGGGATTCGTAGTCGCCTCGATGCTACTGAATTTGATTTCTACATTGTTGTGTTTTGGAGCATATGGCATAATAGAAATAAATATAAATTTGAGGAGGACTGAAAATGTGAGCCCATGGATACTGTCCAGTTTGTGCTGAACTTTACTCAATTCCATAGAGCTAATGCATATGAACTAGTTGGTGTTTTCTTTGACAAAGAGCACTCAGTTCAAGGGCCATGGACTCTACCTCCAGAAGGTTTTGTGAAAGTAAATGTTGACGCCGCTATACAGTTTTCTAGGACAGATTATGGAGGAATCGGCGCAGTGTGCCGTGATAGTACGGGTTTGGTGTTAGCGTGGCAGCGACAGAAGCTATCCTCAACCCATGATGTCCCTATAGCAGAGCTTCTCGCAGCTAAACTTGGCCTGGAGCTAGTCAGACATCTGGGGTATAATAAAGTGATCTTGGAGGGGGACTCATTACAGGTTATATTGGATATCATCAACTTCAATCCTTCACTATCACCCAACAATAACTTGTACGCAGCAGTAGATGATTTGCTCAAGACCTTTGAGGATTACAAGGTGCTTCACATTCGAAGGGAGGCTAACGGGCTCGCTCACAGACTGTCACTCCTTTGCTATCGATGCCATCGGCTATACATCTTTGCCGTTTGAGTATATGGAACCTGGATGAGTTGTTTCGCGGACTAGTTTTGATCTTTCTAGTATTACTTACTTGCGCTTTGCTCTTTCAATTGTAATGTTAACAGAGATACTTTTGATACTATGTTTCTCTTTTAGGCGCCTTTTTGGCCTGGGTATTAATAAATTATCCATTATTCTCAAAAAAAAAAAAATATTATTTTATATTAAAAGTTTTGCCAAGTGTCAACTTTTAAATGGTGTACTAAAATTAGTTCAGTGCGAAGGGTACTGAAGTTAGCCAATCTCAACTTGCTTTAGATACAAATTACCAGCCAATGGTCCACGATTGACTACGGGGTTTAGTGGACACCTAGGAAAAGTATTTGGCTTTATGATTCTATGTTTGGATATGCCTCATATAGTGTTGCTGACTTGCTGCTTATGTTTCAAAATGTGACAAGCTTGTATTTTACCTTAAATGTAGAATATAGATATATGTATATATTTTTTAGTTACCAGCTGTTCGTTTTTTAGTTTGATTTTAGTGATTGCTCTGTACATAAGCTTTAGTGGATATTACTTGAAAATTTCCAATTTCAAGGTTTTGGTTATCTATACATACATATAGGATAGGGAATGATCAATGAAATTGCTACGTAACTTGCATCGGATCCTAGACAAAAGAGCTGTACGGGTAGTATCAGTTTTTCCGCACAAGAATTTAGAAGAGATATGAATCAGATTCAATAGAGAAGGCGAGCAAATTGAATCTCCGTCAGTTCCTCTGCCGTTGCCGGAATGAGGTTAGTTGGAACTCGGAAGGGGTCTGTTTTCTGTAGTAATATAGGGTCGTTTTGCTCTAAGCATATGCAGCGGAATTTCAAAAATTTTACGACCTATCTTGATAACAGTTATTTAACATGTGATACGTAGAGGAGAAAAATCTTACAGATTTAGCAATTCCAAATTCTCCTCGTCAGTTTGTTCAGCAAAATCCAATTGTTGCTCCTCGATCTCCTCCTCTGCGAACTCACGATCGTAGGCTTCGTAATCCTCTTCAGTGAGCCCCAAGTCTTCAAGCTCTGCTCCAAGCAAATCCCAATCCTCCGTATTCTCCAGCTTGAATTCCTTAACATCGGTATCCACAGATTTTCCTCTACCGTAGAGTGCTAGGAAACTCTTTGAACAAGGTTGGGATTTATGTGAATTATATGGAAGGAGTGTATTGTATTATTTTTATCCTTTTCAGAAAAGGACAAAATATGTGATGTGTAGTATTTGTTCTTTTTTTTTTTTGGTTGTAAAGAGAAGAAGAAGTATGCATGCAAAATTAATTTACGTACAAAACAAAAATGCTCAGCACGCGCCCGTGTCAACTTCTCGGGTGCGTGTCGTACACACGGCCCAGTGATGACAATCTGCTGGGCCTTTTGGCCCAGCTTCTCTTCATTTCTTTTATTTCAATTTGGGCCCAATTGCATTTAGTCCAAATCAAATTTGGTCCAATTCATGAACTCCATTTTAATTGTTCAAGTCCAATTTGACCCAGTTAAATTATTCACACTTAATAATAAATAATGTCAATCTAATTAACATCTATTTGTTTAATAATAAATAATATTAATCTAATTAATATCTATTTATTAGTAATCCCGATTTGGTAGAGTAATAATCATGTAGAGTGACCTGTAGGGCCTTATATATTAAGCACTAATCTAATTAGGTTCACGGTGAAACTCCTAGACGGTTTACCGGACAACATTAATATATAAGAACGTTTGTAAGGATATACAAATCACCTTTAGTGTAAGGCTAATATAGTCCCTTCATTCTCGAATACTCGAATAAGTCTAGAACTTGATATCGTGTCTGTTCCAATAACTTATTTCTTTCTCATTCTTGTTAGTTGATCTTCGATCATATCCAAACACCATTTTGAATATATCGTAATGCATTGGCCAATGACTAACGATCAACCTAACTATGAGATGTAAAGTATTCTCTCCAATGTCTACTGCGAGGAATGAATTCTATCTTGGTTCAACTACTACTCCCATGCACTTCATAATATATCTAACGCATGTCGTATCTACCCCAAGTGGAGTGCAAGCATTGGTCATGGTCAAGATATATTATTCCACACATGTAGTCAGTATTGACCTCAAGTCAAAGGACTGTTAATTACCTTACACAACGATACTTCCATAGACACATTAATAGAATTAATCAAACGGTTTCTCGGTGGGTCAGTCAACACCCTCTAAGGTGTACCATGCATCCATCATGAATGACCAAGTCATTCGTAGTCGTGAGAGTCACTACATTCCTCTAAGAATATGATGCAGATCGCATGCCAATTTTTAACGTGCACCATTGATATCCCAAATCTCAATGACATCGATTGGGACTATTTTAGGACTTATGTTCTGTCATCCAAGTTCTCACACACTTGGTAATAACATATAGTCCATGAGAACATCTTATAGAATTATATTAAAACAACAAAATAAATAATCCAAAGATGTAGAGCCAATTAATATGCAATATAAATAATAAACTGATTATGATCTCAGTACATATTATCTTGCAAATGGTTGTGACATACATACTTTCATTTTCTTCTTTTTCTTTCCATCTTTCATTCTCCATGTAATTCTTGCTGAATGCTGATTATATATCTTCTTGATTTAGATGTGCTTCAATTTAGACAGTATGACATAGAATCTATACTATTATTACTCTATGACCAGGTATGGGTTTTCGCTTCTGGATTGTTAGATGGGTTCAGAACTTAAGCTTTTGGGTTCTAGGCTTTTGAAGGGTGCGGATTTGTGGCCATATTGCAGAAATTGTTGGTGTGAGACATTATATATGATATAATATATGACGATGGGTTCTGCAGTTTACAAGAGCATGAAGGGTGCTATATGTTCATGGAAATTTGGAATGTTTAAAGTTTCTGAGTGGAATTCGTTCTTTTGTGCTCTCACTCAACTTTAATGTTGCCTAAGCTTCTTTATTTTCACAATGGATAACAAAATTATGAGAGAATTTTGAAGAATGAAGGATACTTTCGTTACTGTATAAAGCTCAATCAACTTTAATTCACTGGACAAGTTAGAAGAAATAACCTATTCTCTTAATTGTATGTTGTGTATGTGCTCATGTAAACTGAACTTTAAAAATCTAACAAACTACAATAGGAGTTGCCGAGATAGTAATAAACTTTATTACTTTTGTACATTGCTGTATGTTCTTATAAGAGTTACTATAGTGCTTTTATGAGTCCCTAAAGGTTTGAAATGGTTTGAGCAGGTTAAAAGTCGAACAAGTTTGAGTTCGCACTCTCTGCCATATTCTGCTGGTGTCTTTTGGGGAAATGAAAACTGAATCATTCCTGGTTAGCCGTCCTTTGACCCCATGGAGTCCGTTGCCTTTAGAAAAGATTACCTAAGCCATTTTCAAGGTATGTGTTAAACACACATAGTAAGCTTGGCACAATATGCAAGGCACAATATTGACTATAGATATGGTTTGGTTTTTGTCCGTAGCTTATGAATTATGTATTGACCTTTTGATCGATCCATGGTTGGCATCATATAGCTACTAAAATAATTGTCTTTTGTGTGAATAATTATGCATTTGTTGTTCTGGCCAATAGGTAATCACTTCATTCGTTGCTAAAAAATATGAACACTGTTGATTATGTTTTGACAGATGATATTCTGGTGTATTCTAATGTGTAACACTGTAACTACACGTGATTGTTTATTTTTAAAGTACAGTGTATATCTTGCAATCTAGGTGAGTCGAGGAGGCATCAAGGTGTATGTAAGAATGTCGTTGAAGCTGCAATCATGTTTAAACTACGTACAAAATGTGATATCTTTATGCAGAATTTTGAGAGGACATTAGATGCTCCTGATGTTGTGGATGATTTCTATTTGAACTTGCTAGATTGATGAAGCAGCAATGTTGTTTCCATTGCTGTTAAAGCTCTTGCTTTGTGTCCTTTTCAGGTTACTTATTGGCCTCAAGGAGAGAAGGAACACTCACACTGGTGCTGGTGCTTGCACGAACTCGGTAGGCACAGGATCACAAGTCTCCTTTCTTGTTTCGAATAGAAACGAGCGAAATACCCATCAACGGTGAGGATAGCTGAGCTTTATGGTCATACATCAAGAGTTCTTTACATGGCTCAGGTATAGATTCTGCTTCATAAATAAACTGACTTTCCTGGCTGTTGTTACCTGCAATTACTTCATCTGACTATGTATGTTCATTATGTTATCAGAGTCCAGATGGATGCACCTTCATATCTGCAGCTGGTGATGAGAGTCTCTGGTTTTGGAATGCTTTTGGAACGCGTAAAGCAGCCAAGCAAATCCAGAGTCGTTTGCACACTTGAGCCGCATTAGATAAGTTGGGGACGGAATGCAGTGACGAGTGAATCTAACATGAATCTCTGGCCAACAGTTATTTTTTGATGATGAGGTTGATTGGGTCTGTACTCAAATTAAAATCAAAAATCGGAGAAGGAACTTGCTCAAGGCTGCTTTTGTGGAGACAATACACAGTATATGGATGACAAAAAATGGAATAATTTTTCAGGAACAAACATGGAATGATGCTGCTATAGTTAAAGAAATCATAGATAGCATAGTGCATACGTATTTTAAGTTAGAGCTCTTGCAAGCTCGGCCGCTCATATTTGAGCTCTCACCAACTTAGAAGTTAGAAGGATTGCATCATAACAGAGTCACAACCAAACGTATGGTAATTTGGATTTCTAAAGGAGAGAGGCATTTGCACAAGGCTATAGTGGAAATTGTGGAATATATACGTACATGGTCATGTTTGGACTTTGAAAGAAGTGTTTACTTACGAAACGAATATTACATGAGAATAGCACGTACTCATGTTGCTTAAAACTTTCATACTTATGTTAATGTACATCAATGTTTTATCTAGGTACCTTAAAATTAAACCTGATTAATTTTCAGGCCGACTTCTTTGACCATCAAAAATTGGAAAGGCAGGAATATCTTTTTGGAGAGATATATACAAAAATATCAAACCATTTGGACTATGTGTAGGCATCAACAGTTTTTAAGTTACTGAATCAAAATCCGAATTAGAGAAGACAAGGGACTGCAATCAACAAAATAAAAAGTACGGCTTTAGGTTTTGATTATGTGAAGAAATGCATTCGTAATTTAGCTCTGAGGATAGAGAGAACCTGAGAATACCGGGCCACTTGGAATTTGAATATCATCCCCTATTGTGGAATAATGAAATTGTCAAAAATGATACCACATAGGACAATGTATTCAATTGGTGAAAAACAACAAGTAACATGCCATAACTACATTACCGATTTTGAAGTTCACTGTTTTGAAAGTCTAAATATGTTTCATATGGTTCTTAACTCATCATATGAATACTTTTCGTACGTCTAGATTCATTCATTTCGAAACTTTCTATTATACTAGAATAATCTATTTTTTCATCACAAAGATGTCCTATTCAATTTATAGAATTTATCAATAAAACAAATGGTAAAACTGTATAATTTGGAGTGACTTGACAATGAACCTGTATATCATACGCATTTCATCACTGTCATAAACAAACAACTGCTAAAATTACCAATTTGGAATGACGGAACGTATGCTATATATACTAGGATTTATGCACCGTGTTACACACGGTGGCTTTGCTAGATGCCCCCAAGTCCCTCGTAAAAATTCACGGTATGAATTGGTTATAAAATCATAGGGACATTTTAGTAGAGCATCACAAGAATGCAGCAAAACAGAGTCACTATACCTATCAGAGAGAGAAAAAAAAAGCAATTGGAAGCAATCAAGTTTAATTTTCACTTTCACTTATGCTTCCAAAGGAACTCCCAAGAAGTTACAACCAAAAGTTATTTCTTTATATTAAGGAAAGCACACCTATTAAGGATGAAAATCCTCCGGACATCTCTAAATCATGATTAGTGGGATTTGATTAGTATTGTTGTGGTTGTAAATCTGTAACTAGAATATTCTTCTTGATCTTGTAGTATCACTCACTCACTGTAATTGTATATATACAGTTCACTCATAATGGAACAATCAACCCTTCACACATATTGAAACTCTTCATGGTATCAGAGCCATCTGGCTCACGCCCACCTGGGTTCGAATCTCCCCGGAGACAAACTCCGCCCCATATTAAATTTCCACTCGATTGGCCTCCCCAAAGAGGTTGAAATCGGCCACGAGTGCGGGGGAGTGTTGGAGAATTAATATAAATGACTAGATTCCGTTCCTCCCCAACGGCTTAAGCTTTTGGGAGAGTTGGATTTCTATCATGGTATCATCCAATTCCTTTCCTGGGAACACGCTATTATTGACCTAAGTGATCTCCATTCACTTTTTTTTTTTTTTTTTTTTTATTCTTCCCTGCCGCTGCAAAATCTAATCCCCACCATGTCCGAACTCGAAAATTCCGCTGACTCCATTAACACTGATTCCATTCCCATCACCAATCCCTCAGCCCCTGCACCAATTGTCACCATCACTACCCCATTTCCTACATCACACAAACTTCATCGCAAGAACTTTCCTCAGTGGCGATCGCTATTACTTGCGATCCTGAATGGGCACGATTTGCAAGGATATGTTGACGGCTCTGTCAAAGCCCCACCATCAACTTCTGCAGATTACAAACCTTGGTTCATGCAAGATCAGTTGGTTCTTGCTGCAATTCAGGGCTCCTTGACTGACGAGGTGACTCCGTACGCCTCCTCATACACTTCCTCGGTGGATGCTTGGAATGGGCTTCACCAGATTTTTGCTAGTAAATCCAGGGCTCGCGTAATGCAATTGAAGTCTGATTTAGCCCGTGCGAAGATTGGTTTTGCTCCCGTTGCTGACTTTCTGCACGAACTCAAAGCCAAAGCTGATGAATTGGCTTTGATTGATGCACCTGTCTCTGATGACGATTTCACATTGTATGTTCTCAATGGGCTTGGGCACAAGTTCCGTGATATTGCTGCCTCCATACGCTCCTTGCCCTCATCTGTCTCATTCCCTCAACTTCTGGATCTTCTCAATGCCCAAGAGCGATTCGTTGATACTCTGGATGACTCCTCCAAGGAGTTGGCTGTCTCTGCTAATTTTGCTAGGCCTTCTAAATCACGTTTTCCACAGCAACAGACTCAAGGAAATTATCACAGAGGTAAGCCGAATTATCGTAATAAGAACCTAGGTCCTTCTAACGAATCTAGTTCTTTGTTCTGTCAATGGTGCCAGAAGTATGGACATGGTGCATTGAAGTGTCGGACACTTCAGGCTAAACTCAATGCATCTGCACATCTAGCCCGCTCTCCTCAAGCTGTACCTCCCAACTCTTGGTTAATGGACTCAGGGGCCTCACATAATCTGACATCTGATCTTGGAAACCTCTCTGTTCACTCTGAATATGATGGGACTGAGGAAGTTCAGCTCACAGATGGCTCATCCATGCCAATCTCACATACTGGTACATCTCACTTGCATTTTCCTCGTCATACATTTAATTTATCTAATGTTCTATGCGTACCTCGGGCTCAACAGAACCTATTGTCAGTTCACCAATTCACGAAATCTAATAATGTATCTGTGGAATTCTTTCCAACCTGTTTTGTTGTGAAGGATCGAGTTACGGGGGCGCCTCTGGCTCAAGGAAAGTGTGATAAAGGCATTTATCATTTGCAAGTTCCGGCATTTTATTTAAAATCTACAGCACATTTTAATACTTTGGGTCTGCGCACCTCCTTTACGACTTGGCATGCGCGGTTGGGACATCCCTCTCGCCGCGTAAGCTCTTTGATTATTTCGCATAATAAATTGCCGCTTTCAAACTCCGGTCTGTCGGATGCGGTTTGTGATTCATGTTTGTGCTATAAGACACATAAATTGCCATTTTCTGATTCATCACTGATTGCTTTGCATCCTTTACACTTCATATTTGCTGATGTCTGGGGACCCACTTTGCCTTCATATGATGGTTGTCGATTTTATTTACTTTTGGTTGATTCATTCAGCAAATATTGTTGGTTCTTTCCCTTGGAAAGTAAGTCACAGGTGAAGGCTATATTCGAAAAAATTTGTCCTCTGGTTGAAAAGAAATTTGGGCACTCTATTAAGAATTTTTACAGTGATAATGGGGGCGAATTTGTTGCATTGCGACATTACTTTGCAGCTCGCGGAATCAACTGGCTGACTACGGCTCCATATACTCCTGAACAAAATGGCTTAGTGGAGCGTCGTCACCGTCATGTTGTCGAAGCTTTACTACACTATTCGAAACTACCTTCTCATTTCTGGACTTATGCGTTTCAAACTGCTATTTACCTCATTAATCGGATGTCGACTCCCATTCTGAATAACAGTAGTCCATTTGAGGTATTATTTCATCAGTCGCCAAATTATGCTAAATTACGCACATTTGGTTGCATTTGCTATCCTTTGTTACGGCCGTACAACTCGCATAAACTTCAGCCTAGCTCTCGCCCGTGTATTTTTCTTGGGTATTCGACTACTCAAAGCGCATATAAATGTCTCGATCCCAACAGTGGACGGATGTATATTTCTCGACATGTGCGTTTTCCAGAAGATGCCTTTGCTGAGTTTGTCTCACAACATGACCAAAAAGCCTCTACTTCACCAGACTCCAGCACAATAATATTACCTCTTATTGGCCCTACAATATCATCACCTTCACCACCTATAACAAGTACCCACTCTCCTGCCGCACTCGGGAGTCCATCTGTTGGCCCTTCTCCTATATCCTGTATGCCCTCTCCATCTACTGGGCCTTGTCCTCGGTCACATACTCTATCTCCAAGACATCAGCCTGTTGACAATGTAGAAGATAATCTACGCCGCAGCACTCGATCTCGCCAACTCTCATCTCGCCTCACTAATTTTGTCACAGACTTGCCTCCATCAATCTCTCAACCTAAGGCAAATATGACGACAAAACATCCGTTGCCTGATGATGTTGTACCTACCACTGTGTCCCAAGCATTAACAGATCCTAAATGGCGTATGGCTATGGCAGACGAGTTTATAGCACTTACAAAGCATGGAAATTGGACTCTTGTTCGTGCTCCTCCAAATTGCAACATTATTGGTTGTAAATGGGTGTTCACCATCAAACGTAAGCCTGACGGTACTGTTGATCGATTTAAAGCTCGACTTGTCGCTAAGGGATTTCATCAACGCCCTGGTTTGGACTATCATGAGACTTTTAGCCCTGTTATCAAACCTGTAACTATCCGAACAGTCCTTCACATGGCCTTATTTTATGGATGGGAGCTTCGTCAACTTGACATCAGCAACGCTTTTCTTCATGGTTCTCTCTCAGAACCAGTGTACATGGTTCAACCACTGGGGTTCGTTGACAAGTCACAACCATCACATGTCTGCTTACTTCGCAAGTCACTATACGGTCTACGTCAAGCACCTAGGGCCTGGTATCATGCTCTTATCTCGACACTTGTTGACTTTGGGTTCTCTCAATCTAAGGTTGATACTTCACTCTTTATCTTTCGTCGTGGTGTGGATCATATGTTGGTTCTCATATATGTTGATGACATCATACTCACTGGATCAAGTTCAGTACTCCTTACTACACTCATTCAACATCTCCAACGTCATTTTGCAGTCAAGGATTTGGGCCCCTTGTCATACTTTCTGGGTGTCGAAGTAGCTCGTTGTCGAGAAGGATTGTTTCTCTCTCAGCATAAGTATACCGTTGATCTTCTCCGCCGTCATCACATGGATGGTTCTAAAGCCGTACGTACTCCCATGGTTACATCTTCGCCACTTGCCGTGTCCGGTTCTGTTGATCCATCAGAATATCGGAGTGCTATTGGGAGTTTACAGTACTTGACCTTGACGCGACCGGATATCTCCTTCACCGTCAATCGCTTGGCACAATCCATGTCTTCTCCGACTCTTCGTGATTGGTTGTCAGTCAAGCGCCTTCTTCGCTACCTTAAGGGCTCTCTTCATCATGGCTTATTACTTCGACGACCACCCAACCTCACTCTCACAGCCTATTCAGATTCGGACTTTGGCGGTGACTTGAGTGACGGTAAGTCTACTTCTGCATACATTATTTTCTTGGGTTCCAGTCCCATTTCTTGGCGGTCTCGCAAACAAACCGGTGTGGCACGCTCCTCCACGGAGGCTGAGTATCGGGCTCTAGCTTCCACCGCTGCCGAGGTATGTTGGATTCTTCACCTATTCAGTGAACTTGGGTTAACATTGACCATACCTCCTCGGTTACTTTGCGACAATCTTGGTGCCACTCGACTTGCACTTCATCCGGTCATGCACTCTCGTATGAAGCACATCACCTTGGATTTGCATTTTGTACGTGACCTATCTTCAAAAGGAATTTTTTCAGTGGCCTATGTTAACACTCTGGATCAACTAGCCGACGTCCTTACTAAGCCGTTGGCTCGTACTCGGTTTTTATCATTGCGGTCCAAAATTTCCGTGGCCGATGGCACGTCTATTTTGCGGGGGCGTATTAAGGAAAGCACACCTATTAAGGATGAAAATCCTCCGGACATCTCTAAATCATGATTAGTGGGATTTGATTAGTATTGTTGTGGTTGTAAATCTGTAACTAGAATATTCTTCTTGATCTTGTAGTATCACTCACTCACTGTAATTGTATATATACAGTTCACTCATAATGGAACAATCAACCCTTCACACATATTGAAACTCTTTACTTTACATTTTCCTCTTCTCTTTTGAAGAAAGTTAAGAAAGCATATCTTCTCATCTGATGGAATTCGAACACTCAATATGCTTGGTCGAAAAGCACTGGTCTCCCAGCATTGCCAGAGCACCGATTGTTTATTTTTCCGTTTTGTCCCCATGTTGTGTTGGATTACCTTGCTCCCAAATTGTTGAAACTTCTTGATTTATGATTACACTGTCGGTTGTCGACTCAGCCCTGTAAAGAGGATACATACATACCTAGAGAGGATCACAAAATATTGTAGATTGAAGGTGCAAAGTAGACATTTTCAAATTAGAGAAAAGCTGAAGATTCATTCCTGGTAAACTACTTCTCCTTCTACATGACTCTATCTAACATAAACAATGTCATGATATATGAGATTATTCCACGAAAATTTTAAATTATAATCATCAAAAATAAAGAAGAAACCATATGATGATTCAAAGACATGATGCATATATTTTCAGACACCATAAGTTTAACCAACTCCGATGAACTATTAAATTACATGGCTCAACATGTCATCATTGTTGTTTTTTTTTCCCCAGTAGAAACGAGATAATACTCCAAGCAAACATCAAAAGAAAATTGCATAGATTAGTAGGCCAGTTTTGCAAATTAATTTTAATGAACTCTGAAGTTCGGTAGTTAAACAAGAAGTGACATTTATATTGAGATATGCTTTATTTCAATCCGTGATGTTTTGGTTAAAGCAATGTTAATATAGAAAAGAATGTAAACTTTCAAATTCACAAGCGCATGCAGAAAGCAAAACAATAAAACCATACCTAGCTCAAAGGCGCTTCCATTTCACTCCCTCTTTGATTACATCGTGAACTGAAGAAGTGTGGTTGAGCCAAGAAAAAGCGCCATGCATCAATAATTCCAAATATTAAGGAGGTATAGCAGAGACATAAAAATAAGCCAAATCTCATGGTACACTGTTTTCCTCCATATGTTTTACTTTGTATCCTGAAACAGTGCCAAATCTCATGTCTAATTGCCAGACCATTATTTTTCAACACTTTTGATTTTCAGATTCAAATTAATCCTAAAAAATTACTATCAAGGCAATTCTTTACATCCAGAAAACGGGATTTAAACCCCTTAGGAAAAAACAAATAAAGTTACTTTTTCAATTTTATTATAATAGATGAACCTATCCAAATAAGAAGAATAATAAAAGTAATTTTTAAGGAATTAGGAATGAACCGTGAATGATCAAGAACACCAAAGTACCGGACCTTCACTGTGAATTAAGAAACCAACTTACAACATTTTTCACATCAAATTTCTTAATCTTATATTCTCACCGTAATGAAGCCTCTGATATGGAAGTGGTTGGATAAGGTGAAAAAGCCTTTAAAAACGATAAGTAATCTAGTAACTGGAATTTATACCTTGCTCTACCATCATGAAAACAAAGTCAATCCGCTACAACAACAGTTACCCAGGTTTTAGCCTGTCAACAGAGACCACAAGTTAACAAACCAAGAGAAAAGTTATTGTAAGCATTGACATCACTTAAAAAATATTAATTGAGAGAGTAATACATGAAAAAATGTCAAGGTATTAAGTTTTAACATTTAATCAACAACAATAAACTCGAATTTGACATATGGGCGGGCTATTCATAATAAAAAAGCATCATATTGATACAGCTATAGAAAACCACTAAAACTAATTCGTCATATAAATGTATTCAATTCTGCAATCAAGATTCAAGAGTAACAAACATGAAAGAGATGAACAGAGCACAAGTACCATCTCTTTCAAAAGAAAGAAAAATGATAATAAACATAAACCAAAGCAGAAATTGAGGACTAACCATAGTTCGAATCAGCCTCTCCTATTCTTCAGCACCTTGAACCTGAAATAGATATTGAGGTGAGGTAAGGTAAACAACAATTGAGATATTTTCTTCAGTTTCAGGTCAATTTAGTCCCAAACATCACTGAGACAGAAAATGGAAACTTACCACAAAGAAATTAAAAAGGGTTTCAGCTAGAATTGACTGTTCCTATTTCGAAGAGATGAGAAATCGAAGATACTTCAGATGTGGCTTCAAACGCTAATAGTTGGTGGTGCACCACTATTTTGGGGAAAACAGTTCGATTACACCAGGAGCACAAATGCTTGTAAATCGACATTGTCGTACTTGTTTTGTAACAACAACAACAAAAGAAAAAAGAGGGAATAAGAAAAGGAGAAAGATACTTGAATAGAAAATAACTGCAAGAAGCCGCCTATTGCAGAAGAAACGGCGTGTAAAGTCTGCTAAAGTAAATAGAAAAGTTCTGCATTTGCCCCTCAATAACTTGGATTCTGTAAATTGCCCACCCAAAAGTACAATAATTACATATCTAGCCCACAGAATGAAGTGAAATTATATCATTCAGCACCCCTTAGTTAGATGAAATCACAGAAAAGCCCAACATTTAGACAAAATCATAAAGCAGCACAGCTACACTAACTTACAGTAAAATGCAACAGTAAAAAATAGTGAATTTGAGCTAGTGACTTATTAGATATTACAACATTGGACTCTCAAGAACTACCTCATTGCTAAAAATAAGGAACAACTCGATTACATGATTATTATTAATATTAACCCAATACGACTGATGAGTGACTCATAATTTCACGAAGAGTATGATTAGAGTATCCTAATTAACTTCCTCCTAAGCACAAAATGACAAGAATTCTTCTTCTTCTTCATTCTCGTCCTACACGTATTTCAACTTGTAGATAATTCGCAATACCATGCTGTTCCTCTCTTATTTCCTCTGCTGATTTCTTCACTTTCTCTGAGCAGTATAGTACACTCAGCTTCTTCATTGTAGGTATATAGCCAATGTCGAGTGGGATCTCCTCCAAATCTTTCATCATATCAAGAACAAGCTCCTCAAGACACGGGAAATGTGTGTTGTCAGCCCTCCAACACTTGAGTTTTAGGTCATCCATCTCCAGGTACTTTAATTGAAGAAATTGACCCTCCTCTGGCTCCCATGTGCTGCCTTCAACCGAATTCCAAAGCCTAAGCCACTCAAGATTTGGTAATGACCCGACCATTGATGACATCTGCTCCCATGAAGAGAAAATGCCATGTCCCCAGAATTCCAACCTTTTAAGATTGTTAGGGAAGACAAAGTCCGCCGGCAGATAGAAGGATGGTATTTTGGATGAAACCTCAAGGTAGAGATATTCAAGCTGGCATAGACGAACAATGTTATTGAGGCCATACTCTGTTACATTATCATCATCAAAGAACATTCTCAATTCCTTCAAATTTGGTATTCTTCCGATCAGACTTTCCGTCAATTTGAGATTCGTGATTTTTCCAAGCGTTTGCAGATGCTGTAGAACCGCCGGATTGGCTTCGCTAGGCTCTGTTGGTGGTAAGGCCAAGGTGCACTTCATGTACGTGTCTATTTGTATATGCCTCAATTCATGAAGCTTCCAAATATCTGCCGGAAAAATTAATTCTACTTCATCCTCATCCTCATCATCCTCATCATCCTCCTCATCATCATCCTCATCATCATCCTCATCATCCTCCTCATCATCCTCATCATCCTCATCCTCATCATCATCATCATCATCATCATCATCGTCCTCATCATTCTCTTCATCATCGAAGACTAATAATGTCTGAAGCTTCTGAAGGTTGGATATCGACTCCGGTACCACTACAGTAGTATTTGAATTATCACCCTTACTGATAAATATCCAACAACAAAGTAACCTCAAATTAGTTAGTTCAAATATATGACTAAACATGGATTCTCTTCTTACCTCCACGTTGTACAGCACTTTTAGTAATTTCAAGCGTGCAGCGAGTATTCGCAGTTGCTCCTGATCGGCAAGGTTGTCTTCCATGAATAGCAAAGAACGGGCAGACGTGTTGCAAGTATCATCATCTGGAAATGAGTAGGAGTCGGTGGAAAGTACACTTACACGGCGCTGGGATTTAATGATGTTTTGAAAAGTCATTCCATCGCTGTCAGTGAAACACTGCAGAAACTTATCTTGTTTAGCTTTTATTAAGCTCAGCTCCCGTAGAATATCATGAATGCTGCATCTTTCAATTTTTCCATAAGAACTTCTCTCCCAGACCAGAACAAGGTTTCTTTTGACAAGATCCTCCAAGTATTCCTCTGCAATCTCCTCCAATGTTTTATTTGCCTCGGGTCTTGCAAAACCTTCAGCAACCCAAAGCCAAATTAACTCTTCAGCATCAATATCTTCATCTTCAGGATAGGCTCCGAAATAAAGGAAGCAAGACTTTAAGTGAGGAGGCAAGTTGTCATAACTCAAAGACAAAACTCCATCCAATTGCCCATCTCCTCCAGGTGCTACTGCTTCATTGATATTACTATCCACTTCTTCCCAGTAATCTTTGCTCATGTTGGATTTCAGCATTCCCCCAACCACAACAATCCTCACGGGGAGTCCTTTGCAACTCTCTGCAATCTGTCTTCCCAATGCTTCGAACTCAGGCGGGCAGGTTGTCTTTTGCCGCAATAGATCCCAACTCTGGTCTTTGTTCAGTAATGACATTTGGTGTTGGGGACTAGAGGAACTGACCGTTCTTGCCACGTCTGATAATCGCGTGGTTAAGATCACACGACTACAATTCGAGTCATTCGGCATTGCAGTCATTACACCATTCCACGCTTCCCCATCCCACATGTCATCTAGAACAATGAGAAATCTCTTTCTGAAAAGCTTTTGATAAACTCTCTTGATAAGTAACCCGAGATGATGCTCTGTTCTCCCAGCAGATTTTTCTTCACCAAGGAGACGCAGGAGAATATCTTGTATGTTGTATTGTTGGGAAATAGTAACCCAACAACAAACATCAAAATGGCTAACTAGGTCCTGATCTTCGTAGACAGCTCTGGCCAAAGTAGTCTTTCCGATTCCCCCCATTCCGACAATTGGAATGATTTGGAGTGATTCTTCACGGCTTTTAACACGTTGAACAATCTGTTTCAACCCGTCATCAAGTCCCACCTTTGCATCGTTGCTGCTAGATTCGACCACTACGGATGAACTTGGAGTTGAAGAAGAATCATCATGGGCAGACATATTTTTCTCCTGCTCTTTGAATATCTCCTTCATCTTCTTTGCCTCTTGCAGAATGGCACTGACCTCTTCAATGCAACTGTTGAACACCGTAGTAGGCACCAATGTGACGCCATCGCATGGAACCGCAGACTCACACAGGGACCCACCCTTCACAGTTGTTGATTCGATTAGATCTTCAAGCTGATAGGCGATGCCAGTGAGTCGACTTTCCAGTGGACTAATCTTGGACGTGAACTTCATTGGAATAGCTTCAAGAAATTGTTGCAAGAAAATGATGTTCGCATGGAGAGAGATCAATTGATCTTTGGTGGAAAAAGAAATGTAATCTTGTTCATGTGGGAGGACATACTGTATTGATTGGGAAACAGATAGGAGAGTAGCATAGGCTGCCATTATGAATTAATTTAGAGGTGAATTAATTGTCTGGTGTTGTGTTTCTGGGTAAAAAAAAAAAAGGAAAACAAGGAAGGAAGCCTTAATTTTGGAATTAAGTGAAAGCAAGCAAACACAAATGAAAGAGAGAGAGATAGTAGGTAGCTAGAAAGTCTGTTTCGGTTGGTAGTGATGTTACTCGTAGCTTTCCTCGTACATATATATAGTAGATAGAAGATGATACTGCAAATCTCAATCAATTAGGCTTGACTCAGAGTTGTATGAAAACAAATAATGTATTCATACGTAAATTATAGTACAGTAGTACTTCATAATTTTCACAATTAATGGACGCTTAGCCTTAAAGTATAGGTGACACCAAAGCATAGCTGAGTTTGTAAGTTGCTTCAGCTCCAACTAATAACTCGGGGGTTTGAGTCACCATTTAGCCGATTAAAAAAAACGAAACCTTAATGTAAAGACTTAATGCAAATACATATTTTGAATTCATAAGGGTGGCCAAATGGTTGAGGTGCTGGAGTAGCAAGGGAGAGGTCGAAACCCCAGTGGAGGCATAAAGTGGTATTTGTCTAAAATTTTGCTAAATGGAGGAGACATGATAAATTAAGTCATAAACTGATACTGAAACATGCGCGGGCATATATGGGCAATTAGTGTATAAATTTGGGGATGTTGATGTAAAACATTCATGTTATATATTGTACTCCACAAATTCACTACTCCCTCCGTGCTAGTAAATGCTTTACTAGTAAATGCTTTACGTTTGGTTTGCTGAATTTTGTGTAGTTCCGTTTGAACTCTAATAAATTTTAAACTTTATTAAAAATATAATTAATGAAATTATATAATGAAAGTAGAGACGCTATATTTTCATAATATATTTTTATAAAATAAATTTTTATTATAGTTTAGGAATAAACGGAGGTCAAACGGAATACACAAAAATCAACAAAAAAACGTAAATAAATGACTGGAACTGATTAATATAAGATTGTAACTATTAAAGTTGGTAAAACAATATGCCAAATAATATTTGGTTTGGACTAGAAAAAGAAAAAACGCCATTTCCTATGAAATTTTGTCTAAACTTACAGGTAGTAAATGCAATAGTAAATGTGGGCTTTTTACATGCTTAGTTATGTTTAGTTTGCTACTACAATTTATGAAGCACGCATTACGTGGTGTTGTGTGCTATAAGTGGATTGACAAATTTACAAATAATGTATTAAAATGTATTGAGTAATAAGTATACTGAATATAAATATATACTAACTGATAATTATCAAATAAGTAATTAATGGAGTAACTGAACTTAGTGGAAACGATGTCATATAAATGTATATAGTCAAGCAATGAATAGTTTTGAATTGAACGATATTAGACGGATGAAAAGTATTACTCCGATGAGTTAAGAACCATCTGATACAACTGTAGACTATTAAAACATCATCTTTCGCATGTTAATTGATGTTCTTCATCACTTGAATATACTATCATGTGCGTCATTATCTCTTGCCATTTTTCTTTGTCGATTCTTTAAGGTCTATATTTCATAATATAATTTCGTTAAAGGTTTATCGTTATAGTTTAAGAGTACTTTATAGTCAAAGTCGAACACGGTTGACCGTTCAAAGTCAAAATGGGACAATTTTTTGTTGTAATAATTAAATAATATGAAAGGATTAGAAAAAAAAGGATAAAATGAAAAAAGAGAGAAAAAATAGCAACCGTGTTCGACTTTAACGATCAACCGTGTTCGACTTTGACTATAAAGTACTCTTAAACTATAACAAAAAATTGGGGTGATGAAGGGGCTTTAGGGGTCAAAAGGAGGTGGCTGAATTGTGAAGTGGGAATCATTAATATTTATGCATCTTGTGAGGATAAAAAACAAGTTGATTTGTGGCAAGAGGTGGGGAAGGTGTTGGAGGCCGATAAGGAGAGACTTTGGTGTGTTTGTGGTGATTTCAATGCAATAAGGTGTGAAGAGGAAAGAAGAGGTAAAGGGGTGGGGAAAGGGCGAAAAAGGATGGAGGCTTTCAACAGCTTTATTGAGAATAATGAACTCTTCGATCTTCCTCTATTTCGGCGAAAATTTACATGGTATAGAGATAATGAAGTAGTTGTAGTCGGCTTGATAGGTTCCTTTTTTCCGAGAGTTGGTTGAAGAAGTGGCCGAAATTAGTTCAACTTGGGCTAAAGAGAAGAGTGTCGGATCATGTAGCTATTTTGGTGAAGGAGGATGGGGTGGATTGGGGGCCAAAACCCCTTTTCGGTTCATTAATTCTTGGGTGAAAGAAAATGAGTTTATTAGTATTGTGGAAGAGGATTGGAATAAGGAGGGTATCGTTGGGTGGGGGAATTTCGTCCTCATAGAGAAACTTAAAAGACTCAAGGTACGTCTCAAATCTTGGAATAATTTGATGGGTGGCGATTTTGATCATAAAGTGGAGGAGTTGACGAAGGAAATTGAAGCTTGTGATTTGGAGTTGGAGAGTTTCGGTGTGGAGCAGCGGGGTTCCCCGGAGAAGGATGTAGGGCAGATTGAAACCGTGGTTGAGGAGGTTTTGGAATGTGAAGTTATGCTTTTGGCAAAGAGACATGAGTTGATGAAGACTTTGGAAGAATTACTATGTAAAAAGGAGAGGTTGAGAATGCAACAAGCAAAGTTGAAATGGGCCAAGGAGGGTGATGCTAATACAAGTTTTTTCCATAGAGCTATTGAGAAAAGATCGAGGTTGAATGCTATAAGGGGGTTGAGGTTGGATGGGAAATGGGTGGATGATGTGGAGAGGGTCAAATCGGGTGTTAAAAACTTCTTTGAGGACCATTTTAAGGAGGGGAAGTGGGGTGGTGTAAGACTTGTTAATCTTGAGGGAAAGATGGTGGATGTTGTGGAGAAAGTAAGCTTGGAGAGGATGTTTGAGGAAGAGGAAGTTTGGAAAGCGGTGACTATGTGTGGTGTTAATAAGAGTCCGGGTCCAGATGGCTTTGGAAGGCAATTCTTTCGCTCTTGTTGGGGTATTGTGAAGAAGGATGTACTTAGATTCCTCGCCGAGTTCCATAAGAATGGCAAACTTTGCAAAGGTATGAATAGCACTTTTATCACTCTAATTCCTAAGAGAGCTAATCCGAATGTGTTGCATGATTATAGACCTATCTCTTTGGTTAGTAGTGTGTACAAGATTTTATCTAAATTGCTTGCTAGTCGTTTTGGTGTTGTGTTGGAAAAAATCATTTCGGAAAATCAATCTGCTTTTATTGGTGAAAGAAATATTCTTGATGGAGTGGTGGTGGCTAATGAAATTGTTGATGAGGTTCTAAGAAAGAAAAAAAAGGTGTTTGTGTTTACAATTGATTTTGAAAAGGCTTATGATTCTGTTAGGTGGGATTTTCTGTTTGATATGCTGAAAGTGTTGGGATTTGGTGAATTGTGGATTAAGTGGATTAAAGAATGTGTGTCTAGTGTAAGTGCTTCCGTTCTTGTGAATGGGAGCCCTACTAAGGAATTTGTTGTGGGGCGTGGATTGCGTCAAGGGGATCCCCTATCTCCTTTCCTCTATATAGTTGTAGCGGAGGGTTTATGTAGAATGATCAAAAGGGCATGTAATATGGGATTGTATAAACCGGTTTTGGTGGGTAAAAATAAAATTTCGGTGTCACATTTACAATTTGCGGATGATACAATATTTTTTGGGGAATGGTGTGATGAAAACTTCTCTACTTTAAAAAGTGTCCTAAGAACTTTGAGCTTTTATCCGGGCTTAAGATAAATTTTGGAAAAAGTAACTTATTTGGGTTTGGGGTGGCGGATAGTGAGATATTGATTGGGGCAAATTACCTTAATTGTGAGGTGGGAAAATTACCTTTTAATTACTTGGGGTTGCCGGTGGGTTGTCGTGCTAGAAGTGGTAAGTCTTGGGTGAAGGTAAAAGAGAGAGTGGAGAAACGGTTGGGGGTGTGGGAGAACAAATTTCTATCCTTTGGGGGTCGTTTGGTGTTAGCTAAGTCGGTTCTTGATGCTCTCCCTATTTACTATCTATCTTTTTTTAAAATTCCTAAGAAAGTGGCTAAAGAGATTGTGGGGCTACAACGGAACTTTGTGTGGGGGGGAGGCTTGGCTAAAGATAAAATGAAAATTGCTTGGGTGAAGTGGGAGAGGGTTTGTGAAGCTAAAGAGGATGGGGGTTTGGGGTTGAAAAATATTGAAAATTTTAACTTGGCTCTTCTTGGGAAGTGGGTGTGGAAACTTTTAAACGGTTGTAATGATCTTTGGGTGCAAGTTCTTGATTCAAAGTACGGGAAGCTGAGGGAGTGTGTAAATTTGATTAGAGAGGGTGGGAAAAGAAAATCCTGTTGGTCCGAATGGTGGAATGATATTATTGTAGGTGCTCTTAAGAAGAATTGGTTTGCTGAAAAGTGTGTGAGGTCTATTGGTGATGGCAAAAAAACAAGTTTTTGGGGTGAGAAGTGGGGGGACTTTGGTGATTGTTTAAGTGAGTTGTTTCCTAGATTGTTTAGACTAGAGAGGGATAAAAATTGTTCAATTCATGACCGTTTGGTGATTTGTGATGGTGTTGTTGATTTTAGATGGGCGTGGTGTCGAGAGCTTAGGGATAGGGAGAAAGACTGGGTTGCTTGTATTGAATCTAATTTGCATGATTTTAGTCTAAGAGAAGGAGTTGATGATTGTTATGTGTGGTTGGGTGTTGATTCGAATGTTTACACTACTAGAGATGCTTATCGAATCTTAAATGTTAAAGGTGTGGAGAATTGCATGAAGAAATGGTCGAAAGTTGTGTGGAATAATTGTGTACCCGAAAAGGTGAATGCTTTTGTATGGAAAGTTCTTCAAAACAAAATTCCTACTAAAGATAATCTTCATTCGAGAGGGGTGTTTATGAGTGTGGATGATAGAGTTTGTAAAAGATGTGATGGGGTGGGACTAGAAAATGCAATACATGTGTTTTGTGAGTGCTTGTTTGCCCAAAAAGTTTGGAATTTAATGTATAATACATGTGTTTTGTGAGTGCTTGTTTGCCCAAAAAATTTGGAATTTAATGTATAATTGGGTGGGTGTTGTTGGTAATGTTGGTGTCAATATAGAGGTATTTCTTGAAAACCACTCTTCTTATAAAGTTCATTGTGTGAAAAAGTATTGGCATGCTTTTTGGTGTGCTACATTGTGGAATATTTGGAATGCGCGTAACATTTTGTTGTTCCAAGGGGAGGTCCTAAGTGAATTTCAAGTTTTTGAGAAAATCATGATCATGCTTTGGGTTTGGTTCAAAGGGAAAGGTATCTTGTTAAATCATTATCATTTCCATTCTTGGGTTCTTGCACCTTTGTCTTGTTTGAAAGGTTATAATTGAATGTCGCTACTAATTGGTGGGGTGAAAGGTATGTTTTTTGAATGTAGGAATTTTCAGATTGCGGTATCTTGGGTGAACTTGCCGGTTGTGGTGATGGTCAGTGGTTTCTGCGGATTTAGTTGAGCAGATTTCGGTTTATAACTTTGGGCTTTGTGTGTTGCTCTTAGCGGGTATGTTTATCCTTATTTTATGAGGTTTTGAGGTTGGTATTATTGTAGGTTTCATAAGTCCTCTTGAGGTGTCCGTACTTTAGATTACAAGATGTAGGTACTCCTTAATGGTCGGATAACACGTCCTTGTTGTGATGTGCCCGATTGTTGGGGTGCTTGTGTGTTGTTTGTATGGGTAGCATCTCAAGTTGGGTAGCTTATCTTGGATTTCTTGTTTTTGTATTTCGGTTGGTTGTGGTTGTGGAGTTTTCTTCGAATAGTTTCTATATGATCTTGGCTTGGTTGGGAGTTTTCTTTGCAGTGGCTTTGAGGATTATTAGTGAAGGTGAATGTTGTGGATCTTTTGTTGAGCTTCTTATTTTTAGTGTGAAAACGTGGCTTGTGGTTTAAATTCCTTGCTTCATACGGCACATTCTAAGGGATTGAGAGTCCTTTTGGTTAATTTCCAATCACTGTGATTTGGTACGATGGGGCTAATTACCTTGTCCTCTGCTTCTTCATTCTAAGGGGTTGGTTGCTCTCGGTCACGGTGTGTCTGTACGGGTGTAGGATCCAAGTTAGTACGGTTTTCATTCTAAAAAGTGGGTTAAGTTTAGCATTGCGGGTTGTTTTGGTATTTGAATTGTTCACAGGTATATGCGATGTGGTGTGGTGATTGTGACATGTGGCACGTGTTCTTGGCATTATTGTGATGAGATTGTGGCTTTTGTTGAGAGTATGATTAAAGCTTTGTGATTCCTTAGTGGCTAATTTTTTGATTTGAATAGGGGTTGAGATGTTATGTTTCGGATTGGGTTAGTTGGTGATAGATTGTAAGTGGTTGAGGTTATTGGTTGTGGCTTGTTTCGATTTCGAATTGGTTGGTGTTCCGGAGGTGTGTCTCCGTGTATTTCAGTTGTAGTTTTGTTTCTGAGCATTTCTTATGCTCGCTGTTTTAATAAAATTTTGCCGTTTCAAAAAAAAAATTCATAATATAATTTCGTTAAATTTTTTATCATTATAGTTTAAGTGTAATTTATAGTCAAAGTCGAACACGGTTGACCAGTCAAAGTCAAAATGGAAAAACTACTCATAGATGGAGGGAGTAAGTTTTTTACTCATTCGTTTCCTTTAATTCTTTACGTGTTTCATTATTGTCCATTTTTATCTCAAAACTTTATTGTGGATCCTGCCACTAAGCCAAACAGCACACTCATTATACAAACCTTCTAAAACTCCAATCCAAAAGCAAACGTAAATAGTCTAAACAGACGGATGAGTATACCTTATCATCTCCTAAAAGTTACTCATCCGTTATTTTAGATTGTTTACGTTTGCTTTTGGAACGGATCGAAATTTTGGAATATTTTTTATAATGGGTTTGGTGTTTGGTTTACTGGCAGAACCCACAGTAAAGTTGTGAGACAAAAAGGTTGCAAAAATGCAAACGCAAACAATCTAAAAAAATAAAAAAATAAAAAAAATAAAACGCAAGAAATAAATGAGAATTTTGTCCATTATTCATTATTCATCATCATCAATTAAGTACATGACGTGGATTAGAGTAAAAAACATGATTACATCAATCATCAATACCGAATATCACATTAAGCACATAACATGGATCAAAGTTAAATTCATCATCATACCAATTATCAATATCAGATATAACACATACAATACATCATAAGATACCATGGATCGGAGTTAAATTCACTGTCACATCAATCATCAGTATCGGGTATCACACAATACATCATCAAATTAAGCACATAACATGTATCAAAGTTAAATTCACCATCACATCAACCATCAATATCAGATATCACGTGATGCTTCATCAGATTATTCACAGACCACGGATCATAGTCAAATTCATCATCTCATCAATCATCAACATTGGATATCACATGATACTTCATCAAATTAAACATATAACACGGATCGGCGTTAAATTCATCATCACATCAATACCACATATCACGGCGTCATCAAATTATTCACAAACCATGGATCATAGTCAAAATTCATCATCTCATCAATCATCAATATCGGGTATCACACGATACTTCATCAAATTAAACACATAACACGAATCGGTGTTAAATTCATCATCACATCGATCATCATTATCATAAATCATGCGATGTCATCAAATTATTCACAAACCATGGATCATAGTCAAATTCATCATCTTATCAATCATCAATATTGGATATCACACGAGACTTCATCAAATTAAATATATAACACAGATCGGTGTTAATTTCATCATCACACCAATCATGAATATCATATATCACACAATACATCATAAAGTAAGCATATAAGATGGATCAAAATTAAATTTATCATGTTTCATCACATCAATCGTCAATATCGGATATCACAAAATACATCATCAACTCATCATATTAAAAAAAAAAAAAAAAAAAAGAAAAAAAACAACAACACACCGTCACCACCAATTCACATGGATCAATTAAAGCATTACATCAAATCATAATTTTGTGCGATGGATGAATTATGGATTATATACCTGAAAAGATGAATACAAAAGATTGACCTCTTCAAAGAAGGGACGGCGTTTTGAGTTGGAAGTGAGAGATGTAACATCTTAGGGTTTTAAAACATGGATTGGTATATAAGGAAGAAAATTCGGTTTAAACGCCGCGAATTGGGTCATCAAAATATGGGACGAATTAATCATAAATTGGGTTAAGCGCTATTTAAAATTTTAAGGCGTTATACTTTTAACCCTTATAGATTGTTATTATTTAAAAGTACACCACTTTGATCCGGCGTTGGCGCTGCGGTGCAATGTTTGGACCCGTTTTTTTTTTTTTTTAAACAGCAAAAAAGCTCATTAAGCCAAGAGTAATGTACAAACATAAAGAGCGGTATACCCCAAATTCCCAATCATGATACAAGATGTATCACTAAATCATAAGTACAAAGAGGGTCCAAATAACCGATGAGGCTAATGGAACAATCAAAACGACACCAAACCCAGAAGACACTAGCTACGCTATGATCCTCGGAGAATCTCAAACTGAACCTCAGACTGTATAATCATGGCTCATCGAACTACATACCAACGCCTGTGGTTCGAAACCCATCTAACCGAACGTACCCTCCCATAGCTCCCAGGGCGATGATGCATCATCACAATCCCACTTCCAATTCATGGAAGGTACAGTCGAAAACCGATTCAATTTCCGTTTGCATGCTTAAATGAACGATACAAATTCAATCGAACCATAGAAGGAGCACCCCGCACAAAATCAACCAAGTGATAGTTCATGTCCGTCCCTGTCACAACAATACACTAACCAGATAAAAGAACTTTTAGTGGAATTCGAACCCCACACCTATACTTAAAATTGACACATGTACGCACTAAATTGAATTGAGTAAATAAGATTAACGAATTAGATTCAAATTGAAATTACATTCCACTAATTTAATGACTGCTCCAATTTATCACTATTTGGTTATATACTACTCTATTAAAAAAAAAAATTAACCGTTAAGTGGTAAAAGAAACAAAATGCAATTTGAATCGGAAAACTCAACTGCACCTCGGCTTCTCTTCATCCTCTTGTACATCCAACATCATCATCAAACAAAACATCAACATCAAATCGGCTGCTCCAACATCATCATTAATCCACCAATAAAAGCAAAACTTAATCAATCCATGCATGTCTCAAATTAGGTGCTGATGATCAAGAAGAAGAGAAGCCGGTTTGGGCATCTCAAGTTGGTATTAACAACTATAGTTCTCAACACTAATGTACTTTTAAGTACTACTAGTTCGTATTAACAACTTGATAAGATTAGTTATTGTTAGAAAATATAAATGGGAACACATAATACGGTCAAAATTTTAAGTAACCATGTGAGTACGTTACGTGTGCAATTAATTGGCCAGCCAATTATGGAGTCTCTCGTGGATGGGAAACAAACAAATTAAAATTAAAATGGACTCACTAATTGCAAGACTAGTTTATTTAGCAAAATTAGTCGATAAACTATCTAATACCTTATAAGTTAGTTGATAAGCTAGTTGATTTTATTGTATGGGTTTAGCGAATGATATGATAAGCTAGCTTATTTTAGTGTACGTGATTAACGAATGAGTCTTTTACGTGAACACGAATTTATAAACTTCTGAAACTTAAGTTAATAACTTAAGTTATTAGTAGCTGATAAGCTAATGTTAAAGATAGCCCATGCATCTTAGTGCTCAAGTAACTCGCTTAATTTGCGTTGACATTTAATTAGCCATTGAGTTCCATGTGCAATTAGCTAGCTAGTTATGTACTGCTCTCATAAACTGGGACTCTAGGAGAAACGAAAAAATTAAACGGGCTCACTAATTAATTATGCACATGTGAGTACCCATGTGATTGCACAAGGAATTCCCTTAATTCGCACCGACTTTAAATTAACCATTGAGTTTCATGTGCAATTTTTATTTTACAGCAATATTTATTAAATAAATAAATAAAAGATAGTACAATAGAGTTTCATGTGCAATTAGCCAGCTAATTACTACTCCACTACTAATTAATTATGTACATGTGAGTACCCATGTGAGTGCCCAAGGAATTCGTTTAATCGCATTGACTCTCAATTAAACATTGAGTACAATTAGCCACTTAATTACACTCCACTACTCCACTTTGAGTTTAGTTTTATCGATGTGCATCTCTTATGCACGTGAGTTTTGTACTTGTATTCTCTTCTTTTATTATATAAAATATTTTACCTTTTTCAAAAAAAGCCACCTAATTACACACCACTACTACAGTATATATCTCATTGCGGGGGAGACAAACAAATTAAAATTAACTCACTAAGTAAAGGGTGTGGGACTTGGGACATGTCAGAGTAATGACATCATAGATTTAGTATCAACTCAACGGTTCCTTAGACGTAGGGGTAGATCAATAAGCTACACTACACTTAGGGGTGTTCGAATTCCGGTTTGGTCCGGACTGGATGGTTACCAGATCGGTTTCCGGTCCATAGAAATTGTCACTTTACGGTTTTGGTCCGATTTTGGATAAAAACCGATATAATCCGGACCGAACTGGAATGGTAAAATGTCCTTTAATTTTCTAATAGTTTGGACATGACATTACTTTATTTGTGTAGTTTTGTTAGACTATACCTTCGTTATTCTTATTGTTTTCTTTTTATTTTTATATAGTATAATAATATTAGCAATAAGGTAGATGGTAGTAGTACTAGTAAAGTACTAATTAGTATAAGAGTACGTCTCCTGTGAGACCACTAGTTTCGTGAGACCAAAATGAGACTCAAAGGAACTAGAAAATACATCAAAATCTCGCTGATCCATTTAATAATTCGCGGGTCATGTTATAACCCGAAATTAAACCGGGTCATCCTCCCTAACCCGTTCAAATCGACGACATATTTCATTCTCTTCTCGCCATTTCTCCCTCACATCTCTCTCTCTGCAACAAAAGCTTCGATTCTCGCCTTCATCATCGTGATCATCATCGTGTTCATCATCGTTTCTATCTTCAACGAATATGAGGATGAACGATTTCTCTCCTAGATCGTTGAATGAATTGAACAATTTGAGGATTAGATTGGCTCAATTGAAGAATTCGAGAAGGAGAAAACGTTCTAAGCAAATTAAGGATTCACCAGCGGTTGAAGTCGATCATGAAGACACAGGAGACGTTCTCATCACTGAAGGATTTGCCATGAGACAGTCCGAATTTGATGAAGAAGAAGATTTCAGTGAATTTGCTGAAGAATTTGTTGAAGATATTGATGAAATACCTAGAGATCCAGAATTTACAGAAGGATTTGCGATGAGACAGTCAGAATTTGATACAGAAGATGATTTCATTGAATTTGCTGAAGGAATTGTTGAAAACATTGATTCAGAATTTGCAGAAGAATTTGGTGATGAACATGAAGCTGATAAACATGAAGCTTCAGCTAATAAGCAGAAAGCAGCTTCTGAACAATCAGGTTTGTTTTCAATTTGTTTGAGTTTTATGTATTACTCGTTTGAGTTTAATGAAATAACTTTCTGAGTTTTACTCTGTAACGTACTGTATGTTACAATTTCATATGAGTTTTATGTATTATTGGTTTGAGTTTTGATTCCAAGTTTCAGAGTTTTTCTTTGTAAAAGTTCTGTATGTTACAATTCTGATTTGAGTTTTATGGATAATTTGTTTGAGTTTTACTCTTTAGATTCTTGATTTTTATTCATAGACTGATTGAGTTTTATAATAATTCACTGCAGAGGAAATACCACTCTCTTTTGATGGTTTAAAGAAGGAAAAATGGGAACATTTTGAGGATGTGTTCAACTACTTCTGGAATTTGGGAATGTCAGTTCACCAAATTGAGCAACGCATTGGAAATGATAACAGCGAACTCTACTTTGCTGCTACATCAAAGGAGGTAGACGTGGAGGTGGAGCATACGATTGATGAGAATGATCGCAGTCGTACAAGCTTGGAGAATGGCATACTATTCAAGGTGGTCTAGGGATTATTATATATGTCGAAAAATACTATAGCATTCATAGTAGATTAGGAAGTTGATATTATAATCTTAGAAACATATGTTTGTAATGTATATGTGTTTGTGAAAACTGATGTATATGTGTTTGTAATAAAGTAATGTATAACTGTTTGTAATATATATATGTGTTTGTTATGGAATAATGTATATGAGTTTTATATGTTGTTATTTTTGAGTTTTACATGTTGGTAGTTTGAGGTTTAATTCAAACAGCAACTACCATACAATGAACAACTAGCAACATTCATATAAAATGATGTTTTATATGTTGAGTTTTATATGCTTGTTTGAGTTTTATATTATGCTTGTTTGAGTTTTACATCTGTATTAAAAAAGGTGTACAAAAACCTTCATATAAAATTGAGAATCCTCAAAAAGTCATACAATTTACAGAAAATAAAGAGATCCCTGACTGAATCATGTGAATGGTCCTTAAAATTATTCCTGCATTGAGTTTTATATGTTGTTATTTTGAGTTTTACATGTTGCTAGTATAAGGTTTAGCAAGACCAGAAATTATTCAACAAGGGATACAAAAACTAGCCTACAATGAACAACTACCAACATTCATATAAAAAATGAGAATCAGTAAAACTCAAATGCAGAGTAAGTAAAACTCAAACACAGTATAAGTAAAACTCAAAACAAAATAATATTTGAAAACCAAAAAACTAAACAACAAAAATGTACAAAAACATTCATATACAATTCAGAATTCTCAACAAAGTCATAAAATTTAAAAAAATAAAGAGATCCCTAAATCATGTTAATGGTCCTTAAAAATCACAAATATCTCTAAAATTGATTCAATTTTCCAATAGACTATTTCTTCAATTTTCTTCTCTGACCCATCTTTTTCTCAAACTCACTGCAGATATGTTCTCTTTCATTTTCTGCAAAGTTTCTGACACTCTCAATCAATCGATTCTTCCTTGTATTTGCATCAGACAGACCAATTGAAGCAATTATTTCAGCTCGTGCTTTCCGCCTTTCAGCAACCTATTAAATTATAAAAAGAAAAAAAGAAAATCAAGTACATATAGATTTCAAAGATTATATTTTCAAAACTCACTACATAATGCATATAAACCTCAAATAACATATACTCAAACCTCAGTAATGTATTATTAATAAAACAGAAGAATAAAACAGACACATAAAATCAGACTCAAATAAAACTCAAACATGATATACATAAACCTCAAATTTAACAACAATAAAACTCAAACTTATTGGAGCTCATGACAGACACATAAAATCAGACTCAAATAAAACTCAAACATGATATACATAACCTCAAACTTAACAACAATAAAACTCAAACTTATTGGAGCTCATGACAGACACATAAAATCAGACTCAAGTAAAACTCAAACATGATATACATAAACCTCAAACTTAAAAAACAATAAAACTCAAACTTATAGGAGATGATGACAGACACATAAATCATACTCAAGTAAATATTATATCTCATTTTCAAAACTCACTCATAATGCATATAAACCTCAAATATCATATACTCAACCTCAGTAATGTTTTATTAATAAAAAAGGCAACTTAAAAATGAATAAAAAGTAAGCTACTTGTTTCACAGTTTCAAGTACTCAAAGTTGCCATGAAGTGTATTGAGAATCCATTGGTCAAGATGTTGATATTATATCAGGCTGTGATAATCTTGGAATACTTTTTTGGATCATGTTGTCACTTTCCAAACAAGATAATTCGACCCTACAGTTGTTGCCGGGGTTACACGAATTCCTTGTTGGGATAATCCAAGAAGGCAATCTTATTCAGGCAATATGAATTTCGATCAGAAAGTAGAGAGAGTGTATGAGTTTTCGTTGTTGTTGTTTTGGAGACTGATCACTTCAATAAATAGAAGCGAAAAGGTGTGAACGAAGTGGTGTATCTGTTCAGAACGATGTGTTATGAACGAAAGGTCACGTTAGTTCACGAACAAGCCTGTTCGTTGCGAAGAGTTGCAATGTTCCAAAAAGGACGGGGCGCTGCCCCTCGCAACCCCGTACAGGGGCTACGCCCCTTGGAACCCCTTTAAACATAAATCAGACTCAAGTAAAACTCAAATATTATATACATAAACCTCAAACTTAACAACAATAAAACTCAAACTAATAGAAGCAGATGACAGACACATAAATCAGACTTCAGTAAAACTCAAACATAATATACATAAACCTCAAACTTAACAACAATAAAACTCAAACTAATAGAAGCAGATGACATACACATAAATCAGACTTCAGTAAAACTCAAACATAATATACATAAACCTCAAACTTAACAACAATAAAACTCAAACTAATAGGAGCTGATAACAGACACATAAATAAGCACAGAAATGAAGAGATCGAAGCAATTACAACCAACAAAATCACAGAAACTATTATACAAACTGAAATGAACAGATCGAAGCACTTACAAACAACGAAATCAAGCTAAATAAGCTTCAAAGAGTGTGGATGAACTGCAAAAACCTAACACAAACCGATAAAATGTAGAGTTAGGGCTTCGACATCAATCTAGCATCCGAAAATGCGTGAATAAGAAGAAAAACTAGCAAAATTGAAGAAATATATGATAAAATTGTAGATTAGGGTTCCAAAACACAATCGAGAACAACAGAATCAAACGAAAACTCACCTTCAACAGCTGAAAAACACAATCTAGAAGCCGACGAAGAGAATAGATACGACAGAGACGACGATCAGTAGCTTTATCACGGCGACGGAGCTTCAATTCACACGACACACACAACTTTCTCTCTCTAAATCTCTCTCTCTCTCTAGGTTCTCTGAAACGGGAAGAAGGAAATGAACGAAAATGAACAAAAAAGCGGGCGAATTATCATATTTATACCTAACCCGTTAAAAGATCCGAAAGCAATAAACCGGGTTATAACATGACCCGCGAAATTGGATATAGTATAATGGATTGATCCGGATCACTTGGTCTCACGGTCTCAACTTAGAAAGAGGTCTTAAACAAGAAATTGTATTAGTATAATTAGTATGTACTCATAGTTTTGTTCTTAATTTGTGTCAATTTATTTTTTGTCTTCTAATTCATTAAAGATATATAATAACCCGGTTGATTCACCAAATTAATTGACCTACCAATTAATTTTAGTTTGTTGATCTTATTTATTCAATTTCAATTTGGTGCGTACATGTGTCATTATTTACTTAAAAGATGTAGGGTTCGAATCCTGTTGGCGTGATTTTTCTTCATTATTTGTATTACTATTTTTATTGAAGGTGTTTGGTTCAAATCTTGTTGGCGTGATTTTTCTCTATTTTGAGTATCATTATTTTAGTTGAAGGTGTTTGGTTCGGATCTTATTCACGTAATTATTTTCTTTTTTATTTATTATCTTCTTATATCTTTATTTTTTAACACAAATTTTTATGATAATACTATATTTAATTTAAAAATAAACATGATATGAATTTATTAAAAAAGACATAAGTATTTTATAAACCAAAACGTCAATTTAGCTCTGATGATAATAACCCGAGGATACTAGGCCACTTGGAACTTGAATATCGTCCATATATATTGCGCATCGACATAACAAAAGGCATTGACGAAACAACATGGCAAGAGATAAGGACGCATATGACAATATATTCAACTGATGAAGAACGTCAATTAACATGCGAAAGTTGCATTATAGATTTCGAAGTTGAATGTTTCCAAAGCCTACAGATGTATCGGATGGTTCTTAACTCATTGGAAGAATACTTTTCGTACATCTAATATCGTTCAATTCAAAACTATTTATTGCATAACTACAAAAACTATATATACGTTTATATGTCACCAATCCTGTTACGTTCAATAACTCAATTAGTTATTTTTTGGTTACGTTTGAAGTCATTATGTGAAAAATATATATTTAATCCATTCATTTCAATACATTATTTAATAAAACAACAATTTTTTACAAGATATTACGCGTGTGACGCATTTTCTAGTTACTTTAATAACGTCAAAGTGAATCCATCATAATTTTTTTTTTTTTGAAACGGCTAAATATTTTATTAAATTAATAAAGAAAGAGCACAAGTAATGCTCGGTACGTAACAATTACAAGATGTGCGAGACCAACAACTTAACCGTGATTTGACAACGGTTATGACAACCAAAACCTTAACGTGTACCCCAACACTAATGAAACAACCACAACCTAACCAAAACCTTATGGTATATCCCAAAACCCAACATACAAACCAATACCTCTAATAACGCAAGACCACTAATATAATAACACCGTCACCTTTTCAAGAACATCACATCATAACCTCCATACCGAACACCTATTTTCGCTTCCTCAAACTCGTCGCTACTTTCTTCACCCCTCCATAACCTCCACTAAAGATCAAAGCCTCCACAGACCTGAAACCTCGACGCGCTTCGACACCTTCTTGAGTCACCTCCTGCTAATAACGCAACCCACATGCACCATCAAAAATAATTCGACATCATAATAATGTAAAGATTAGACAGTATATTTTGTTCCAATAGAGTATAATGATAAATGAATTAAAATCTCTTGCTCCTTCCTCACGCCATTCCGGTCCTTGCTGTCTAAATTTGGAACCGGACCGGATTTTCAAGTCCGGTTCCAAACTGGACCGGTATTTTACCGGTCCAGTTTTTGGATTGAGTAATTCTATTTTTCTAGTTTTCAGTTCCGGTCCATTTCGGTCCGGTTTTGAACCGGTGAACACCCCTAGCTACACTTAGACCTAGCAAAAGCAATCCGAATCTGAAATTCGACCCGATCCGAAACCCGAAGTCTTACCCGAAAATTTATGGTCAAACATCCGAACTTTGACCCGAAACCCGATTCGAATTCATCCGATCCGAAAGCACCCGAAATTCTTTTATCCGAATTAATCAATCAGAAATCTTCCGAATAAATTCAATCCGAAATTCACCCGATCCGAATTAAATATGATCCGAACTCTTTCAATATAAAATGACCCGAAATAAATTTATAGGGAATACATGATTATTTTCATTTAAAATATATATTTCATATATAACTAACTTATAGTAGTATTTCATAAATTTTCATTATAAAAATAATTTTACATTTAAATATTCAATCAACACTGAATTTGAATTGACCCATCCGATTAGACCCCATCCGAAATCGATCCGATCCGAAATATTGTGAACTTTATAATCTGAATAACACCCGAATCCGATTAAAACCTGAAATCCGAACACATCCGAATCCGGACCGATCCGATCTGAAATTACCCGAACAAACTCACTCACTCGACATCATCCGATCCGAACAATACGATTCGATCAACCCGTTTGCCAAGTTTAGCTACACTCTCACTATTCATAATGGATCTCATAGTGACTGCGCAAGGAATTCGTTAATTTACATTGACTTTCAATTAACCATTGAGTTTCATGTACAATTAGTTAGCCACATAATTACTACTCCACTTGCTCAAAAGATTACATACAAGACGAGTGGTGGTCAAGTTGTGATATCATAACGGAATTAAGGTTCGGACATGATTTTATACTTTTAATGGGTTGGGATAGAACTTTCATTATTTTTCTATTTCTTTCTTATACACCCCATATGTATTTGTTTTAAGTTCATTAATAAAATTGTTTTGCCAATGAAAAAAGAAAAGAAAAACTACTCCAGTATATATATCACGTTGCTGGGAGACTGTGAGGTGTTATCTCAACAACTGTTTCCGAATGCAATCAGGAAAAGGTAATTGTCTCCATTAGGATATCAATTCCTATTTGATTTCAATTCCTATTCGAATTCCTTTAGGTATAGCTGCAAATTGAAGGCTATATAAAGGGGTGATTATTGCATGCTCATAACCAGATCTGGAGACATAACAACACAGCTTGAAGACCCGGTTCGACTACTTCGAAGGGTGATATTATATAGATTATAGGTTCTAGCTTTGAGAGACAAATTTGTTCTTGTTTCTTGCATACTGTTAGGGACTTGTAATTGGGATTGATATAATATAGTGGAAGCTGGTTGATCTCCGTGGACGTAGGTTATTTACAACCGAACCACGTTAAACTCTTGTGTCTTTCTTGCTTATCGTTCTTGCTCTGTTTTCTGTTTTGGTTGCTTGGGTGTGTGTTTGATTGGTGCAGCTGGTTCTTGGTGGTTTAGTTGTGTTGTGAGCTTTTGTGATTAGGTATAATCGACTATTGTTGAATCGAACTCAACAATTGGCGCCGTCTGTGGGAAGAAAGGTCGAAGGAATTTACCGGGAGAATCCAAAGCTTGATATAAGCAATGTCGTCAACTAAAGTCGAGATTGAGAAGCTGACGAAGCACACAGATTTCAGCCTGTGGAAACTGAGGGTTAAGGCCTTGATGTCGAATTATGGAGCTGACAATGCTCTGTTGGGGGATGAAGGTCTTAAGGATATTAAAGACGATGCAAAGAAGAAGGAAATCAAGAAGAAGGCATTCAATACACTGATTCACTCATTGAGCGACGAAGCATTGAGGGAGGTTGTTAAGTGTACTGATGCAAAAGAAATCTGGGATAAACTTGAAAAAGTTTATATGGGGAAATCATCAGCCCAGATGATGTATCTCAAGCAGAAGTTTCTTGGTTTTAGGATGGATGAAGGTAGGCCGATTCTGGAGCAATTAGCAGAGTTTGATAAGATCACAACTCACTTGGAGAATGTTGGTGACAAGACAACAGACTCAGACAAGGCTATGGTGTTGCTCAACTCCCTGCCCAACACCTATGAGAACTTCAGAGATTCGTTGATGTTTGGTAATGTTGAAGTAACTTTGGATTTGGTAAGAGAATCATTGAAGACTAGGGAGTTCCATAAGCAGAAGAATCTGCAGGAAGGTGGACATTCGGCTGAGAGTCTTGCTATGAAGTACCATGGTTCCAAGAAGGGTTCTTCAAGGGAAAGATCACCAAAGGAGAAATATAAGAAGCAAGAGAGTAAAAGGTCATTAGATTCTGTGGAGAATAGGAGGTGCTACCACTGTCACAATAAGGGACATCTCAAGAAGGATTGCCCTGTGTGGAACAACAGGAAGCCAAAGCAATCTGGGGGAGAGGCAGGAACAGTTGACATAGCACAAGCTACACAATCTTTTGACATCTCAGAGGTACTTACGGTCTCTACTTCTAATATAGACTTATCCTGGATACTTGATTCTGGGTGCTCTTTTCATATGAGTCCAGTTAAAGAATGGTTTACAAACTTCAAATATGGGAAAGGTGGAACTGTACTTTTGGGGAATAATCAGTCATTCATGGTCAAAGGCATTGGTGATGTTAAATTGAAGTTGCATGATGGAACTGTTAGATTGTTAACTGGTGTAAGGTACATACCTGATTTGAGGAGGAATCTGATCTCACTTGGTCAATTTGATGCTATGGGATATTCATGGAGTTGTAGTCATGGTGTTCTGCGAGTTATGCACGGGGTTCAGGGGGGTGTTGGGTCAACACCTCAGACAACCTTGCTGGAAGGTGTTAAGAAGAATGGTCTATACTATTTATCTGGTAACACAGTACCTGGAGAAAGTGCAGCAGTTCATGGGAATGACAACACATATCTATGGCACAAGAGGCTTGGCCATCTTGGAGAGAAAGGATTGAAGGAACTTACCAAGCAGGGATTACTTGGAGGAGACAAGTTCACTAAGTTACCATTCTGTGAGACATGTGTGATGGGGAAGGCGCACAAGACCAGTTTCAACACAGGGAAGCATACTACTAAAGCTAACTTGGATTATGTGCATTCAGATTTATGGGGACCATCCAGGACACTCACTCAAGGTGGAGGTAAATATTTCATCTCATTCATAGATGATTATTCAAGGAAGGTCTGGGTTTATATTCTGAAGTCTAAGGATCAAGCATTTAATCAGTTCAAGGAATGGTTAGCTGAGGTAGAGAATCAATAAGGAAGATCATTGAAGTATCTCAGGACTGATAATGGATTGGAGTTCTTATCTACTGAGTTTACTAATTTCTTTAAAGAGAAAGGTATTACTAGACACAGAATAGTTGCAGGTACACCACAGTAGAATGGAGTTGCGGAAAGAATGAATAGAACTCTATTGGAGAGAGCTAGGTGTATGTTACTGAGTTCTGGGGTAAACAAAGGTTTCTGGGGAGAAGCTATGGTTACAGCAGCAATACTTATCAATAAGAGTCCAGCTGTGTCTTTGGAGTTTAAGACGCCGGATCAAGTATGGATTGGAACAACTGGGGACTATTCAAAACTCAAGGTGTTTGGTTGCTTGGCATTAGCACATATCAAACAAGATAAGTTGGAAGCTAGAGCATTGAGGTGTATCTTTATTGGTTACCCAAAGGGGGTTAAAGGATATAAGCTTTGGTGCATAGAACCTGGAAAGGGAAAGTGTATTATAAGCAGGGATGTCAGTTTAATGAAGATGTGTTACCTCTGAAGGACAAGCAGGCAGGTGTTGATAGAGGGGGTTCACCCAACCCCGCACTCAACCTCGACTCTGCAGAAAATACCAGAATTGAGTTAGAAGATGAGAGAGTTCACTCTCATGTGGAGCCCACAGTGGAGGATGATGTTGCGGATGTTGAGCCTATATTACCAGTGAATGAGGAGTCTAGTAGTAGCTCAGAGTCAGATGGTGATGATCGACTTGATGAGGAAGTTGGTGAAACTTCAAACTATCAGCATACAAGAGATCAAGGATATGCACAGGGAATTTCAGTTGAGGTGGAGTCTGAGGATGAAACTGATATAACACCAGGAGAAGTTGTTTGGGCTATGGAGCAAGTTGATACACTAGGTGTTGGACAAGGGGTTGAGGCAACCCTGACCGGAACTCCAGAACAACAGGTTTATAATCAGGTCCCAGAATACTCAGGTACTGAATATGAAGCTCTGGATGATGAGTTTCAGGAGAGTGCAGGTGGAAGGATCTTGTATGTGGATGATATGTTGATTACTAGCAGGTCAATGGAGGAGATTGAAACACTTAAAGGGAAGCTGCGGGAAGAATTTGAGATGAACGATCTTGGGGATGCAAGTAGAATTCTTGGGATGGATATCACTAGGGACAAGAAGGAGAAGAATTTGTTTCTATCTCAGCCTAGTTATCTCATGAAGGTTCTAGCCAAGTTCAATATGTCAAATTGCAGTAGTGTGGTTACTCCTATTGCACCTAGGGTGAAGTTATCTGAGGAACAATGTCCTAAGAATGATGCAGAAGCAAGGATTATGTCGATGATACCGTATGCAAGTGCAGTTGGAAGTATTATGTATACTATGATTTGTTTCGGGCCAGATCTTGCATATGTTATGAGTGTTATCAGCAGATACATGAGGAATCCTGGGAGAAGGCATTGGGATGTTGTGAAGGATGTTCTCAGATACTTAAGTGGCACAAGGATGATGGGACTGAGGTTCAAGAAAAGCAATGACTTGCAGAATCCATTGGTTGGATATGTGGATGCAGATTTTGCAGGGAACTTGAATGGAAGAAAGTCTATCACAGGGTATGTGTTTACTTTGTTTGGCACGACAGTTACTTGGAAAGCATCAGAAGTCTGTGGTTGCATTATCTACAACAGAGGCGGAGTTCATGGCTATCACTGAAGGAGTTAAGGAAGCTATCTGGTTGGGTGGATTATTGAATGAGTTGGGTATCCAACAGGATCATGTGAATATTCACTGTGACAATCAAAGTGCTATTATGTTGACTAAGCATCATGTGTATCATGAAAGGACAAAACACATTGATGTAAGGTTTTTCTTCATCAGAGATATCATTGCCAAGGGAGTTGTGAAGATAAAGAAGATTCATACGTCGTTGAATGCTTCAGATGCTATGACTAAGGCGCATCCAGGACCAAAGTTCAGGTTTTGCCTGGAACTTGTGGGTGTCAAGACTTTGAGGGGGTTCATCCTAACCGCAGGGATGGGAACGGGGAGGCATCTTAACCTTAGAGGTGCATATGGGGGCGTATCTTAACCTTAAAGGTACATGGGGGCGTATCTTAACCTTAGAGGTACATAAGGACGTGTCTTAACCTTAGAGATGCAAAGGGGTGTGTCCTAACTTCAGGGATACAGAGGTCGTTGGTGTTGAGCTAAAGGTGGAGATTTGTGAGGTGTTATCTCAACAACTGTTTCCGAATGCAATCAGGAAAAGGTAATTGTCTCCATTAGGAAATCAATTCCTATTCGAATTCCTTTAGGTATAGCTGCAAATTGAAGGCTATATAAAGGGGTGATTATTGCATGTTCATAACCAGATCTGGAGACATAACAACACAACTTGAAGACCCGGTTCGACTACTTCGAAGGGTGATATTATATAGATTATAGGTTCTAGCTTTGAGAGACAGATTTGTTCTTGTTTCTTGCATACTGTTAGGGACTTGTAATTGGGATTGATATAATATAGTGGAAGCTGGTTGATCTCCGTGGACGTAGGTTATTTACAACCGAACCACGTTAAACTCTTGTGTTTTTCTTGCTTATCGTTCTTGCTCTGTTTTCTGTTTTGGTTGCTTGGGTGTGTGTTTGATTGGTGCAGCTGGTTCTTGGTGGTTTAGTTGTGTTGTGAGCTTTTGTGATTAGGTATAATCGACTATTGTTGAATCGAACTCAACAGAGACAAAGAAATTAAAATTAACTCACTAATTAATTATGCACATACATGTGAGTACTGATTAATGGGTGGGGGAGTTGGGACTTGTCGGAGTGATGACATCATAGAATAGAATAAGTAATCAACTCAACTAATAGTGGATCTCATATGGGACCCACTGCTACTCTCTAGGACCTAATTTTTCCAACTGAACTAGTTGTAAATTTTAGTTTTATTTCTTACTGCCTAACCTGTCAATCAAGAGGAGTTATTACTAACACATTGATATAGTTTGTAACAGCCCAAAACTTTTTAACCTTCTTAAAACAGAATTTATTATCGATGACGATGATGAAGATTAAGTTTTAATTATAATATTTTGCTTATGAGGTACGACTGATGGAGAAAATTATGGCAAGTAATCCTATATACTGTTTAGGCCCAAATGTGGGTAAATATACACCCCGACCCCACAATAAGTTTGACTCAACCGTTTTATATCGAAATGAAGGCCTTTGAAAGAACATACACACTATATTACGGACCGTACAAATTTATAGTTTTCAAATAAATATATGTTCATTTCTGTATTGAGACTACACATGTAGACGTCGAAATAATCGGTCGATGCAAATAATTACTACATAAAAATATAGTATATGTTTAGATCCAAGATCCAAGTTCATAACTCAAAACTTACGGCCCAAATGATTACTTCATGCAGAAGGTATTACATATATCGGGTTTAATGGTTCTGCACTACAGGGGACCAACAAATTTTTGTCTTCGAACACCAAATTTCTTTGTAAGATTGAAAGAACAACAATTTGGGTTATTTCTGTGACCAGCTCTAATTTCGGTTTCATAGTATGGATATGGCCCCAAATAGGACAGAGTAGCCTACAACAGATGTCCCCCTAGTGTCTGACTTGGTCTTTGTTCCAAAACCACTAAAAAATACAGTAGGTGGTTTTATATTTTGTATTGACATTAAATAGTTGGCTCTTTTTTTTTCTAATCCCTTCGCTCCACAGATGAATATATTTGTTGGATTGAAATTTAAACTCCAAATGAAATATACAAAAGCATGTCATATCTGGATTATATCTCAAACACTTTCAAAACTCCTCTTTCGTTTGAAAAAAAATATCACAAATATTGCAGCAACCTTGCGACTTCAGCCATGGAAGCATCAAATATTTCTCTGTTGTGTCGTTCTGGAGAGCTGACATTGGAGATTCGGGTCAATGATGTTCCTACATACGGCAAGTTCATCGAAAAATTACAGAGTAAGTAAAACGTTCGAACTTTTCTCATATATGCACTCTATGTGTTTGATAAAATGTCAATTAAATGTTGTTGGTTTATGTATGTAATCAATTTTGTTAATATCTTGGTTAATTAGATATGAATCACACCTCTTAGCTATCAACTTTGTTATACTCCATTTGGTTGTTGTTATGTTTGTTGAAATTGTTTGTATATGTATGCACATTTTTGAACAAAGAAAGCATTACAGAGTAGGTTAAAATTTCGAACTGTTCTGATATATGCACTCTATGTGTTTGACAAAATGTTAATAAAATGTTGCTGGTTGTTATGTTTGCTGAAATTGTTTGTATATGTATGCACATTTTTGAACAAAGAAAGCATTGCAGAGTAAGTTAAACTATCGATCTCTTCTCATATATGCACTCTATGTGTTTGATAAAATGTCAATAAAATCCTTTTTGTTTTTAACAGAAAACATGCCATGGATTGACAATGAAATACATTCCTTCACGTATGAGTTAAATATCGACCAGAAGACTTCGCTAAACTGTGAGTATGATTTCAAGAATATGATATTGCTGGGATCTTTGTTGAAGAGGTCAGTGATATATGTTGGTCTACCTGCAAACCCCAGCCTCCAAGTAACCCTAGAAAGACGTACAGAGAAATCAACTATTCTTGATTACTACCCTCAGCGCAAGAAAGTTGCTCCTCAGCCTAAGAAACCTGTTTCCAGGAAAAGGAAAGGCACGACCGTCCCTTCATTTGTTTTTGAGGAACCATCCTATCCTAAGGCATATGTATTGAATGAATTTGAAGAGGAAAATGAACCTACTCAACTGTCATCGCGGGAACGAGCTAGAGAAAAAGAAGCCACAGGTGAGTGGTATCCTGGTTGTCAGACTCATATTCCATATTGGGATATTGCTCCTGAAGAGGAAGAAGTCGTTCTTCTTTCTGCAAAATGGTGTGAATACATCACACATGTTGGCCAGGAATTTTATGGTGGGATGGTTGAGTTCAGGAACAAACTCATTAAATACAGTGCAAAATTAGGATTCTGTTATGTGTATACAAAGAACGATGCAAGGTACATCCGCGTTGAGTGTGAACAAAGAGAGGAAGAAGGGTGTCAATGGTTTGTGAAGGGTACTGAAAGCCTGATTACAAAACATTTAGTGATTAAGGCAGCAAACCTGAAGCATACTTGTAAACTATCCATGATGACATGTGACACCAAAAGAATGGGCCAACGTCTAGTGGATGGTTTCATTACAGATGCCATTCGTGCAACCCCAATTCTCACTCCCACAGATCTAAAACGTGATATCCTTAAGTATTGGGGATTCAATATTTCTTATGAGAAGGTAAGCCTTTGAACTCTCTTATGTGAATAAAAATTTAATATAGAATGAATCTTTAGTTAGTTGAATAATTCTTGTTTTACCCTCCTAGGTGTGGAGAGCAGTTGAAGTGGCCAGGGCCAATCTTTTTGGCACGTATGATGATTCGTTTGATGAATTACGGTGGTATTCAGATGCTGTAAAACGAACAAATTCAGGAAGTGTTGTGGTGCTGGAGACGGAGCCAACTGAAAATCGTTTCAAGCGATATTTCATGGCTTTTGATGCAAGCCTTAAAGGATTTAAGCATTGTAGGCCTATGCTTTTTGTTGATGGAACCCTTATGAATACGCGTTACAAAGGGACATTACTTTCTGCCACTGCCAAAGATGGTAACAACGGTAAGTTCTTGTCGAAAATATTACTTTCTGCAACCATGATTCTTTTTTACGTTGAAGTTAAAATTTGTTAATACTTGCGCTCATATGTAGTCTTTCCTTGTATTATGCAATGTAGGTCTCTTCCCTGTTGCTATAGCAGTTGTTGATTCAGAAAATACAGATAATTGGACATGGTTTATTGATCAAATAATGAAACATGTGAAGCATGACAAAGAGATCATGTATGTCTCTGACCATGCGGGGGGTCTGCTCAATGCATTTAGAGCGATGCCGAACAAGCCATTGCACTATTTCTGTCTGTTTCACCTCATGAAAAATCTGAGGGCCATGTACCATGGGAAGAAGTACTCAGACGTTTTCAAGAACCACATGTGCAAACTACTGAAGGATGCTGCATTTGCACCTACTATGGCTCACTTCAACTGTGCAATTGCGATCTTCAAGCAAAAAGGTGGACCACCAGCAGTTCATTTCCTACAAGATTTACCACCGGAAAAGTGGGCAGTTGCTTTCTCTCCTCAGGTTCATCGGTATGGTGAACTGACTAGTAATGCAGTCGAATCCTTCAACAATTGGATTCTTGATGCAAGGTCACTACCAGTTACTTTTATGCTCGACTGCATTCTAATGCAAGTCATGCGATGGTTCAATGAGAGGCGATCAGCTATAGCTAAAGCGACAGGTGCACTCACTCCAAGGCTTGGCGAACACTGGAACAAAGAGTCTCAAATTGGACAGAATTGGAGCATAGTACCGGGTCCAAGACATGGTATAGTTCAAGTATTATCCACTACAAGTCCAATGGTAAAGATCATTTATAATCGTTTTAATGTTGATGAAATTTCACTTTATACCAGAATTCTAACGCTTAAAATAAACACTGGTTGATGTACATAATCGTCGGTGCTCATGTCATCAGTGGCAGCTGCGAGATTTCCCATGTGTTCATGCCATTGCTGTTATAAATGAGTCAAGGTGGGATATCAGGTCTGTGGTTGAGCCATATTTTTTTGTAGACACGTACAAGGTCACTTACATGTGTGACATTAATCCGATCCCAAGAACTGATAAATTTGAGTTCATCGATTTGAATCATCCTGCGAAGATTCTTCCACCAGTTCACCGATCAGTTCCTGGACGTCCAAAGCAGAAACGTTTCAAATCAAAGGGTGAAACAAAAATCAAAGTTAACAGATTCTTATGTGGTAGGTGTGGAAAGCATGGGTCTCATTATTGGACAACCTGTGCAGATGCTCTCGATTAGTTTGCTCCCTCATCAAGTGATTTTGTTATGTTGGTTCGTAGGCCAGTCCATTGGGGTAACATTTTGTGTTGCAACTATAGTGCAGAACATTTAGCCTTTGATATATTTTGATATGTAGATTAGTACTTATTTTAGTATTCTGTTTGTTCTTCACTACTATCAAGCAGACATTTTATGCCAGGGTACATTGGTTTTTTTTTTTTGATATGGTTTTGCTAATTATGCCAGGGTACATCGGTTTTATTTATTATAAATCAACATTTCATCTTAATCACTTCTAAAATAGATTAAGATCTATCAGCAAATTCAACATTTTGTCCAGAACCTGGACTCTAAACTTGAGGAAAAAAAAAAGTAAGAACATACAGAACTACAGATACATCAATAAAACAGTTTAGTCGTGCATAATCACGATTTCAAATTAAAGAAAACATGCAGGCTGATCCGTTAAAGGATTACAATGATTAACACAGTTTTAAATATGGACAGAGTTAAAAAGAACACTCTGTATTATTCAATGGAATAACAACAAACTAAGGAAACACTTATAACTATTCCCAAGATATTTTTAGTTCCTTGAAGAACACATTCCAGACGTTTCCATCTTTCACACTTTTCTCAAATGAAACCCACTGGCCTGCATATAGTTTGTTGTCTAGAACAAACCTTTCCCATCCATGTGTTATTTTTCCTTTTCCATCAGAATAATATAACATCACCGGCCACTTTCCTCTGCCAAACACTCGTAAAGACCTTATAGAGTATCCACATTGAAGTTCAGCAGCTGCAAACTCTGGATTTATGATCTACGAAAAGGAAAAATAGTTGTTATTACTAGTTCAACATATAACAATAAATCATCCTGTCTTATAAACATAATCCTCACACTTACCATTTTGAATGCACCAATAACACTTGAAGACTGGAGTTATCTACAGAAATATGGATTGTAGGTTGCATCACATGGTTCTGAGCACGAGCTGGGTATGATAGTTCTCTTCCTCTTACGGGATGGAACACCTGCCATATTAAACAAATTAATGCCAAAAAACTCAAATAAAACCTTCTCCGTGTGTAATGTATCCAGAAATACCTTTTACCATCTTCCCACATCTTAAGCATGACTGAATCGGTATCATCCCGACAAAAACAACACTGCGAAGACTTGATGTATCATACGTCCCTGATTTATGTAAAGTACTGACTCCACAAACTTTCACAACTCGATCTCTCACCGATTCTATTGAATGAACTTGAACAGAGGCATTGTTGAAAATTTTAACAAAGAACACTGAATCAAAATTATACTCGAAATGTAGAATATAATCTAGTTTTAGAGAATATGCATCCCTAAACTCACACCAACCATAGCCGAAATATAGATTATCACCGCTTTTTACTAACACCATTGGCCACATCTTCTCATCGATTGTTCTTAGTATGACATTACGGGGGATTGGGTTTAGGTATTCTTTTGCAAACAACATAGGGATAACCTGAATAAAACGCAAGTATTCCACCATTAAACCCACAGCGAGACTCCAGAGAAGATGATGAAATAGGGAAGGCAAGATCTTTCAAAGAGTAATAAAGCAATATTCGACAATTTACAAGAAATGGCAAATCGTAATAACGCAAAGACGAGGCGAAGATGTTCTTACCAGAGATTTCTTACATGGATACTTCAGAACTACGCTGAATTTGGCTGGGTTCGACTGTCCTGACTCCATATTCTCTTCTACCACAGTGTCTAGGGTTCAATTTGGGGATCGTAAAATGTGTTTTGCAATATTCAATTTGGGAAGAAGTGTGGTACTAAACCATTAATTGCATTATTTAGAGGTCCAATTTGAAACCTCCCGATTGCAATGTAGTTATCATGTTTTTATTTTGTTTTAATTTTTTTTTTCACAAAACAATAGTATTTTCAGTCTATATCTACCAAATACACATATCCTACCTCATAAATCTCTAAATATTAACAATTATTCTCAAATTACCAATGGGCACTCACATTAGTAATTTATGCGGGGCAACAAACACTGATATATTTAAATCGGGCATGCCCACATGTATAAGGCGAATTGGAATATTTAACCCAAAATCAAAAATTGGAAATTGAATTTCTTAATATTCTATGAGAAATAAATATTATAGTCATACACTTATTAAAGAATAAACAAAAAAAAGTGTATTTTTTTTTCAAATACCATTAGTAATTTAGACCGGTCACAAAATACTTATATATTTAAATAGAGCATGCCCACATGTATAACGCGAACGGGAATATTTAACCAAAATTCACTAATTGAAAGTTGAATTTCTTAATCTTCTATAAGAAGTAAATATTATAGTCATACACTTTTTAATGAATAAACAAAAAAAAAGTGTATTTTTTTTTCCAAATCCCATTAGTAATTTATACCGGTCAATTGACCAATGGGAACTCACATTAGTTATTTAAAATCGGGCATCTAACACTTATATGTATTTATACCCACATATACAAGTTCATTTTCTATTTCATAAATAACCAATACACATGTCATACGAAGTATATATCTACAGTTTTACCATTATTTTCAATTGACCAATGGGAACTCACCTTAGGAATTTCTACCGGGTACCAAATACTTATATATTTAAATCGCGCATGCCGACATGTATATATCCAATGGGAATATTGAAACAAAAAAACACTAATTCAAAATAGAATTTTCATTTCATCTATAAGACGTAAAGCTCATAATTTTGACAATTAATTCAATTGACCAATGGGAACTCACATTAGTTATTCGATTGACTAACCGGGCATCTAACACTTATATGTATTTATACCCACATATACAAGTTGATTTTTTATTTCATAAATAACCAATACACATGTCATACGAAGTATATATCTACAGTTTTACCATTATTTTCAATTGACCAATGGGAACTCACCTTAGGAATTTGTACCGGGTACCAAATACTTATATATTTAAATCGGGCATGCCGACATGTATATATCCAATGGGAATATTGAAACAAAAAAAACACTAATTCAAAATAGAATTTTCATTTCATCTATAAGACGTAAAGCTCATAATTTTCACAATTAATTCAATTGACCAATGGGAGCTCACATTAGTTATTTAAAACCGGGCATCTAACACTTATATGTATTTATACCCACATATACAAGTTGATTTTTTATTTCATAAATAACCAATACACATGTCATACGAATTATATATCTACAGTTTTACCATTATTTTCAATTGACCAATGGGAACTCACCTTAGGAATTTGTACCCGGCACCAAATACTTATATATTTAAATCGACCATGCCGACATGTATATATCCAATGGGAATATTGAAACAAAAAAACACTAATTCAAAATAGAATTTTCATTTCATCTATAAGACGTAAAGCTCATAATTTTGACAATTAATTCAATTTACCAATGGGAACTCATATTAGTTATTTAAAACCGGGCATCTAACACTTATATCTATTCATACCCACATATACAAGTTGATTTTTTATTTCATAAATAACTAATACACATGCCATACTAAATATATATCTACAGTTTTACCATTAGTTTCAATTGCCCAATTGGAACTCACCTTAGGAATTTGTACCCGACACCAAATACTTATATATTTAAATCGGGCATGCCGACATGTATATATCCCATGGGAATATTGAAATAAAAAAAACAATAATTCAAAATAGAATTTTCATTTCATGTGTAAAGCTCATAATTTTGACCATTAATTCAATTGACCAATGGGAACTCACATTATTTATTTAAAACCAGGCATCTAACACTTATATCTATTCATACCCACATATACAAGTTAATTTTTTATTTCATAAATAACCAAAACACATGTCCTACGAAGTATATATCTACAGTTTTACCATTATTTTTAAATTGACCAATGGGAAGTCACCTTAGGAATTTGGACCGGGCACCAAATACTTATACATTTACATCGGGCATGCCGACATGTATATATCGAATGGGAATATTGAAACAAAAAATCACTAATTCAAAATAGAATTTTTATTTCACCTATAAGACGCAAAGCTCATAATTTTGACCATTAATTCAATTGACCAATGAGAACTCACATTAGTTATTTAAAACCGGGCATCTAACACTTATATATATTCATACCCGGCCACATATACAAGTTCATTTTTTGTTTCATAAATAACCAATCCAATGGGAATATTGAAACAAAAAAAAACACTAATTCAAAGCTCATAATTTTGACCATTAATGTATATATACAATTTTTTATTCATATATAAGACGCAAAGCTCATAATTTTGACTATTAATTCAATTGACCAATTGCAACTCACATTAGTTATTTTCAATTGACCAATGGGAAGTCACCTTAGGAATTTGGACCGGGCACCAAATACTTATATATTTATACTAATTCAAAATTAATGGAAATAGCCAATGGGAACTCACAGGATTATATATTTTTACTCAATATGTGTTAAATTAGTTTGGTAAGGGTTTAGGGTTTAGGGTTGAAGGGTTAGGGGTTAAGGTTTAGGGCTTAGGGTAAGGTGTTATTTAGTTGGGTTTGAAATTGGGCTTGTAGAAAAACCGACTGGGCTTGTATGTTGCCCCATTCGAATAGGCCCATCTGGAATTAATCGGATTTCCTATATGATGGAATGAATTCCCAATGGGCAAAAATTTCTTTCATTTTGCGTGCACACGTAATATCTGCTAGCTTCCAGCTTTATTTTCTCCATCATTTCTTTCTTCATCACTTCACCTTCCTTCCAATATTTCTCCAAAAAACAGTACACTTTAACAATGGCGTATTCTGTCGGCTTCAACGCAACTACCGGTTTCAACCCAACTACAGATGGGCTGATGAATTTCTTTGATAGTTACTTCAATTTCGTGGCAATTGTGAAAGGTCCAAACCGTGAATCATTGGTAAGTCTCTGATTACAGTTCCCGTCTTCATTTTTGAATTTATGACTATATCCCGCAAAATAATTTATTTGCTGCCTTTTTCCTTACTACAGTTATGTCATCTAAATTGAAACTATAAAATCCTGATTTCGTATGCATACACTCTGTTATTGTCAAAGTAGTATATATTTTTAAGTCCATTTTGTTGATAAGATTTTAAATTCCTAAGTTGGATTGCAGTAGGTTTGAATATATGCTTAGGCTAGTTATTTATGCGTTTTGATGTGCTATTATCCGGAAAGTCGAAATTGTTATTGGTCTTTTGGTGGTTATGCCTTCCTAAATATATGTTCTGCCAATGTTACTCTGTTTACTGTGATTACATTTGTTTGTTAATATATGAGTTTTTCCACAAATGTATCAATTATAGGGTTTATGTTGCACTTTATCAATTTTAGGGACTTTAACTAATTTTTAAATTGTAGTTTTTATGTTTTTCATTTTCACCACTAAATGTACCATACAGTAAACTGTATGACTAATTGTCGAGCATTATTATTGAAAAGAAAAAACTCAAACAATCATGTGGCTGTGTAGCAGCTTCTCTCAAAGCTTATCTATGTAACTGGACTTATTAACTTAATCTCTGTAACTGGGACTCACTATCACATTGTTTGTACAATTTCAACAACTTCCACCTAAGTTCTCAACCACTTATTTGAACGCCACACCAAGGCATGTCACGATTCAAGCAATCGATAATAGCATATGGACCGTAGGCATGATCAATATGTATGGAACCACACATTTCACTGCTGGTTGGAAAAGCTTCAGCAAGGCCTATGGCTTGACAACTGGAGACGTCATATATGGAGCTTATTACAGAGACTCCCACTTCCGTTTGAGCATGTTCCGCTTCACTGGTGATAAGATCAAAATTCTCAAGCCAACTGATAACCCCAACTATGAAATCTTTCATCATTTGAAACATGAAGGAGAAAAGTACCTATCAGTTCAGGAACTATCTCAAACTGTAACCGAGGGTGGCTCTGCCACAGCTACTGGTACATCTCATTAATCAATTGTTTGTTTATATATTTCTAAATAGTGACTATTTTGTTATTACGCAGCCACTACTACATCTCATGGATATTTTAAAACTTGGTTTGGTAAATTACTTTTACTAAAAGGATATGTTAGATGACATGCAAATTATTTGTATCGAATTTAGATGTTATATTCAGCTTCCACATATATTAATAGATGCTGCTAGTTAACTTTAGTTTTTTTCTGACTTGTTGTGAAGGTGATTCAAACACAAATCCTTATATAAGCGTTCAGATGAATAACTCAGGTAATTAAATAACTGTTTCCTAACACAATCATAAAATATTAATTCCATGGAACACTATGAACTCATTTTTTTGCTTTCTTACAGACCCTCGTCGCCCAACTGAGAGAACTTCGGCCGCTACAATTGAGGCCATGGATGGACTAGAGTTGCATATTACCCCTGAACAAATGACAGTAATTGAAGCAGCTGCAGCATGTAACCAAGAGATCGACATTCACATAGATGGTAGTTTCTTGTACCTTATATTCACCTACACTTTAAATATATCTGAACATTAACTTCAATATTTATTTCCAGTTGTCGACACCCCTAATGTCGATGAACATGGCCATACTTTCGTTCCAATGTCTGAAGCAGAAACCTTCTGAGTCTATGGACCATACATTCCACACACAGTTATCCCAATCTTTGTTGCTGAACTGGAGCCCACATACAAACTGGTAATAAATTGTCTTCTATAGCAGAGTTGAGCAATTACTCGTGATAAACCTAAATTCATTTTCTTATATTGTGCTAGATGATACCTCGTGATTTTGCACGTTCTGAACTCATTGAAGGAGTACAAACCAAGGTTTTGCGCATGCACTTTGTCGATGATTTCCCAATTAGCTGTGTGTGTGATCTTGACAGTGCTTTCATTGCTGACGGATGGAAGGAGTTTGTTTGCCATAACAAAATCAGTAATGGGGACATCGTATTCTTTGATCGCAATCTCAATGATAAAGATGTATGGAATGTAACTATCAGCAAGGATGTCTCCGCCTGAAGATTATGTGCACCAAATGTTTTAGTTTCAAGTATTTCTATCATGACTGAACTTATGCATCTTTTTATCACGCCTGAACTTATTCGTTTTGATGTACTCTTAAGTTGCGACTTATGCATCTCAATATTCTGATGTTACTCTTAATATTCTCTTAGTATTCTGATAGCTAATGGATTGTGTTCTACATATATGCCACTCATGTTGCTGCTTTTCAAATCCAACAAAATTTCTCTATATTATGCAACCATACTAACTACATCTTGCTCGTTTTATTTCCCGTAATAGCAGTTCACATAATATAGTTTGTTACTTATTTAAGTTCGTCATAAATATAAAAGATATAGTCTAACCAAAACAAAAGATACTGAGTTTATTGTCTGTTGTCAAAGATGAAAGCCTACTTCTCTGAGGCTTTTTGTAAGACTAAATATGAAAATGAACAACAACTTGTGAAAACTAATGAAATATGGTATTGCAAAAACAAAACAATTTCAATATGTTTTGTCGAAAAATTCAAACGAATTTCCTCATTGGTTTTGTAACAAAGATAAAACTTTTGGCAAGCTATGTATAAGAAAATTCCCAATGGGCATGACCAATGGGAAAAAATGTTACAAAATACAGCTCATAGGTTGTACTAGGAGCATAACTCAAGATTTCCCTCCCTCTCATCTGCTTCCAATCACTTCATACAAAAAACAACAACAGAAAAGAAAGAAAAAACTCCCAAACCTCAAGCCGTATTTCAACATTTCATTGCAACTTACCTTCAACCCACTGCTATGGATGATGAAGATATCTCTAAGCCCTTCAACAAAAGCATAGATGGACTGATGAACTTCTACAGCTTCCACAAAGACTTCGCCCAGATTGTCCGAGGACCAAGCAGACACAGTCTGGTAAATGAATTTTGCTTTTCTCATTATATAAATTTTCTTTGCTAAGAGTGTTTGTTGCTGTCTTTATTTGTTCCTTTATATTGAATTCATTTATATGAAAACTATGTAAAATATGTATGTTGACAAACAAAGAATGCTTTTTCCTATCAGATCTGTATATAATGAAATGATTTTGTTTTCTTTTGTAAATATGTATGTAGAATCATGTATGTTATTTATAATTTCTAAGAAGTCTTTTCCAGTGAAATGTTGTATACTACATTCATTTTGTTCAGCTCATGAGTTAGTTATCATAACAAACTTTTGATATATTAGAAAATAATATGAGTTTATAATTTCAGCTGAATCAATTTCACTGGCAATTTTGACAGAGAATTCCAGCTGACTTTACCAAAGAATACTTGACTCCAATGCCTAGGCATGTTACAATTTTGACAACTGATCATAGTCTCTGGACCCTCTCTTTTTTGACCTATATGGCTGGAACGGCTCATTTTACCAGGCGTTGGCAAAGGTTCAGTGATTCGTATGGTTTGAGATCTGGGGATATTGTTCATGTCGCCTATGACTTGGATTCCCATTTCCGATTAAGTCTATTTCGAGGTAATGGTGACAAAGTACCAATACCTAAACCAATTGATAACCCACACTACGTTCTCTATCACTCATTCCAGCCAGGATATGTTACTACAAAAGCCCCTTCTGCAGTACAAGGCATGTAGTTCATCATATTTTTTATTGGGGCATGCTTTAATTTATTTTTTATGTATTAGCATACTTATTGTTTTCTTATTTCGATGCAGCTGATTCTGAGTCTGACCCATATGAGACTGATGAAGATGTTAACATAATAGACCAACAATTCAGCGATACAGAGTTGGAGATGCAAGAAACAGGTTTAATTTTGAAATACCGATTCTACTTATACAACATATAATTCCATTTTATTCTCTAACTTAAAATGTGGCTCTGTCTGAGCTTACTTAACTAATTTGCCCCTCCATGCAGACAATTGTGAATCTGACACAGATGAGATTGATGATCACTGCACTGATACAGAGATGGGATCAATTGAGCTGATAGAAAAAGGTTGCACTCCAAAATTTACATTTTTTTTAACAAATAAGCCCTTCTTCATTTATACTTGATAGTGTTAAGATTAACAAGGCCTATACTAAAAGTTTCAGTTGAGAAAGATGAGAACAATGCTGATGAGAATGACAATGAAGGTGATGCACACTTCCATGTCACACACTTTGGCCCTCTTGAGATTCCAGCAGACACAGAGATGGAATTTATTATATCAGGTAAGGTTGTGAATCAGATATATATACATGATTAAACACAGGTAATATGTTGGTTCTTATCTTTGTCAAATTATACAGTTGGAAGACGCAACGCGAATGGAGAGCTGGAGAATACTATGACATCTAGAAAGGTTGGATCAAATGTGCTTTCAAACCCTCTTACTGTTTCTGAAACACAAGCTGGTAAGTTTTTGTTCTTTCATGATTGAAGATTGCTTATCACTAATATATGAAAACAACCAACTACAACTGTATCTATCACAGTCCAACAAACGACACACACTTTCATTCCAATGGATGATTCAGAAAGGAAATCCCTGTTCGGCCCCTACCATCCTCACACATGGATGCCAGTTACTCCTTCGGCTCTGGCTCCAAACTATAAACTGGTATACATTTCAATAATATATATTGGTTTTATACTAAAGTGCATCAAGATATATTGCTCATACAGTTCAATTTATGTTCATAGCTAATCCCAGATGAGTTTGCGAGGTCTGAATTAAAGTTAGGCAAGCAACAGAAGGTGCTGCGAGCTCGTTTTTTTGGTTCATTCATGGTCACCTGTGTCTGTGAGAATCTATTTGCTTATATTGATAAAGGTTGGGAGGAATTTGTGTATCACAATGACATCAAAGAAGGTGATAAAGTATACTTTGACCGCAACATTTGTGATCGTAATATATGGAATGTCACGATCAGCAAAGCGTCAGACTGCTGAAATTTATCACCTACAATCTTTTGAACTAAAATATGACCTTATTGTACCTTTTGAACTTATTGGTTTATAAGGAAACTATTTCTACCTGAACATATGATCAGTTATTGATCTTTTGCATGCTCCTACACTAGGCATGAATTCACATGATCCTCATTTTCTATGTAACACTGCTATATTATTACTATTCTGTTCCAAGCTTATATAAACTTCCCTATCCTTGCTTTCAGTTTAACAACAATGTTTAACTTTACCTGTTGCCAACTATTCTGATCAGTAATTTCATCTACATGTTTGCAAACAATAGATGCTTTAACTCATTTCAAAAATAGCAAACAATACCGTAACCAAAGTTTAAAATGCATTCAAATTAAATAGGATACAACTTCACAAAATATTATTATGCAGTTTTACATCCCAATTTTTCTAGCATTAGTCAACACAAAATAACAATAGTCATATATACTATCCGAACACATTTAGATTTAACAACACTAGCTGTCCGCTTACTGCGAGAATCCTTGTCTCCACAATCACCGCCAAGAGAGTTGCTATAACCACACAAGCCATTTGAAGATGATCAGCAACCTTACTCTCCATTTTGGCCACCTTCACTTGTAGAGCGTTCCTATCACTCAGAAATTCTTCATTCTCTTTATGCAACTTCCCATTCATGTACTCCAGCTCCGCACAAGTCAAGTGCAAGTCCTCATCCAACAGATCATTCAACCTAGTATTTAAAACCTCATTTTCAATCTTCATATCACCCAGTGCCTTGCTCAGTTCCTCAACCTCACGATTTACTTCTTCGGAAGGTCCACATTGTTGGAAACCCCGAGAAGAATAAACCCGTCCAGCTGAACGAGCTGTACCATGGTTGATACAAGGTGGAGTAGCTGAGCCTGATCCTTCTGCAGCCCCCTTTGTGGAGTTTTCAATAGTTGAATCACGTTTCTGTGAGGCAAGAGCTGATGCAGACCGAATTTTATCTCGGCATTCATCGTCACATACATGCCCATTTGACCAAAACCATAAATGCTTTGAACCTACAACAAAACTTCATATTACCAAATTTGAACAATGCAACTAACAATTTCAGAAATATAAATCTGGGATTTAGGGTTTAACAAGTTATTCAAGTGGACAATTACAAGTAAACTTCAAACATTATCAAACTACATGGATTACTTCTCATGTCAACTACAGCCAAATTGAAACCGTATTAACCTAACACACCACAGAACAAGGTACCAGAACAGAAAAGATTCATATCTTACCTTTGTAATGAAAATTGCATTTGAAGAATTTCATTTCAGGATGAGGTATGGTATGCGAAGTGAATTTGCGAACGCCACCACCACAGAAGCAACGACGATCGTCTTGCACATTGGACGCCATTTCTGTACTCTGAATAGTTTTCTTATTTTCCTGATTCTAAGTCTAAATGTTATCTTCACTCTGGATTGCAGACCGTTGGTGTATTTAAAGTACAAATACAGTCAACTGATAATTTTGACTTTACCGGCCTTCATGGAACTAAACCGCAGACTGATTTACACTCAACCAAATTTACCGCATACAATGGTAATTTATGTACGTCACTATTCTTTTTAATTATAATATCAAACATAATACCCATTTTATCTAAAATTCTACACATTATTATTATAGCTTCGTAACTTTTATTGTATTGTGTAACTTTGTTTTTTTTTCTTTTCCCTTTAAAAGTTTGATTTTATATAAAACTAATAGTCACATAACATATGAAATTTTTTGATGGGCAAAAAAAATTGTAATTACCCATTATACTTTCTTGTTATAATTCTGCATCATAAAACATTACATATAATATAAAGTTTCCCAAGACATATTGCTTATTGTCATTTTTACATGAACAATGCGCAATGACATTAGTAATTTGGCCCGGACAAGAAAAACTTATATATTTACACATTGCATGCCCACCTATATATCTCAACTGGGAATATCCGTTGTTCCAAAACTATTACAAATTAGAAAATTTATATTATTCAAGACCATGTCAATTTCGCCATTTTTAACCATGAAATGATTATATAATTCAAAATTGCATGCCCACATAAATGGGATTATTATCATTTTATATACGCCTTCCGTTCTCGCATCAGCTTCCATATTAAGCTGAGCAACTTTTACCTTTTAATATCGATTACGCGTAAATTATAAAGATTAATCACAAACCCACACAAAATGTATATTCACATTTATGTTCCAAATTTTCATTATATATTAACGGTTATTTTTAATACCAAATTTTCAGAATATAACAAATCAGAAACCCACACCAATTTGTTTTCACCGTAATATTTTTAACTGGCCATCAAACAATTAAATAAATATTATAATGTGTCTAAACTTTTGCAACAATTTAAATTTACTTCATAATTCTATTTATTTTATTTGTTTTTTATAAATTTTAAAAAGCAACAAAACGATTGAATTGTTTCAATTTCCCATTGGGCATCAAACGACTGTTATCCCAACGGGCAACTAGCAACTGTAGCAAATTCCGTTTTGCGAGGTGGATCATTACTGGCTCGTCAGAAACGTACTCTCTTACACTCAACACTCTACTAAGAAAATCAAAAAGAAAAGAAACAAAACAAAACAACAAAGATACACAAAAGGGCAAATCGGAAAAATTCTGACGGAAATTGCTGAAACTTCAATTATCCGTCGTATACACGGTTCATTCATCAGAATTCTGCAGACATGGTGCTCAACCCCGACGGAATTTGGACTCTGGGAGGATCTTTTGATGCTAGATTAATGAAGATTGTGCACTTCCCTGAGATGAAAACAATGGTGAGAATTTCGTACTCTGTAATTTCTTTGTGTTACATTATAAACTTACACAAGCTAATTACGATTGTTGTCAAAGAATTCCTTGACATGCGATGTTCTTAGATACACCGGCTCTATTTATTGTTTTTCACTAGGAATTTATTCCAAACTGCATCTAACAGTGTCTTATAACGACTTTATCCATGTTTAATCACAGTGCATTAACTTTATAGTTACGATTTTTATGGAAATTTAATCCAAGACCAATTGAAAATTGTTGCCTGTATTGCTGTTGATTTATTTATGTTATCATGACAGATTATTATGGCTGAATAAATAATTTCTGTTATAAGGTTAATACATAGGAACTGTATTAAAAATGTACTTAAATTCACACAAATTGTTCTGCACTGATATTATTACTTTGGCCAGCGTTTCCCTCCAACCTTTGTGAAGAAACACATGAGGTATTGGCCAGGAGAGGTTTTCCTGAAGACTGGTGATGGTATGTCATGGGAATGCAAAGTTGTTTCTGACCAAGGAGGCTTGCGCCTATCTGAAGGATGGGGAGAGTTTAGGGACTCTTATAAGTTCAAGAAGTTTGACGCACTCATTTTCACTTACGTATCACTCACTAGCTTTATGGTTACCATCTATGATGATGACACAGAGTGTCAAAGGGTTATCCCACAACTCGTAGAACCAATGTCAACAGATGACGATGACTACAATCAGGAAGACATGTGGGATGAGATGTGGAGAGATACTAAACAAAGCCATGGAACCCCTGTCAAAGTTTCTGCTAGTATGTTTTTTGTTTTAATCTTGTGTATTTGTGGCGCCATTTTTCTATATATGTACAATGATGTCTCTATATCATGCAACTAAGGCTACAGAAGAAGAAATTGACACAATGGTGCAATTAAATGATCAAACTGGTGCTTCTATTGCTCTACATGAGATATCTATCGATGAACACATAACTCCTGCAGATGTTAACAGTCAAACTGATATTGAAATTGAATGTTCGCAAGCTAAGGCATCAGGTCTATAGTTCTATAAATGCAATAAAGTTATCAAACTATTTCCAAATGGTATTCTCATATTACACATGTAAGCTAATATATTTGTTTATCCTAGCAGATAGACGCTCCAAGAATTTAGCACTGATGAAAAGGTGGGCAAAACATGATAAGCTTAACCTTGATAAGAAATTCAGAAAAGCTGCTAAGCGGGTCTGGGATTCAACAACTAATTCTGACGAATGGAAAGCAACTGAACCGATGCAAACAAATCCCAACAGTTAGTGTATCAATTTTGTAGCTTATCTACGTATATAGTCTGCATACAATTTTGCTAAGCTTCTATTTCAAATTGCAGGTGCTTCAGGTTCAAAGCGCAAAATCGGAGACACAGACCTGCTTGCACCAAATGAACTCAGAAATCTGGAGATTGGCTAGTCTTCACAATCGGCAGAGATTGTTGGTCATTCTCTTGGATGTATGATATACTTAATAATTCCACTTTAGCAAACTGTTTCATTCACAATCAGCACATATAAGGTAATTTATTAATTGGTTTATTTTTTCCCCTGCTGTAGCTGCCTTAACTAAATGCATTTTGGATTCTTCATGTCGGAAAAACCGTTGCAAAAATAACACTGACTTGCAGCGCAATTTCCACAATTGTTCTGCTACAAAAACTGAAAGAACTTCAAGGAAAGGTATATTTATACGTATACAGAATTAGGCCCCATTAAAACTGGTACTATCTAGTTTTTATACTTTACGTAATCTGAGTTTATTAATGACATATTTTGAATAGGAAAAAACGTGTCTCGTGAAACTGAACGCCACAACATCTGTGAATGTTCTGACTGTGAAGTAGCCCGCTACCGGATTGACCCTTATATCTTGGTGTTGTTGAAAGATGAGGACTTCATAACTGGAAGTAAAGTGGTATAATTTATTGAATGTCATTTTCCTCATGTTTTACACACTTCTCTTGATTTGCATTGCTGCTATTCGAAATCTTAGGAATTCTTCTGTGTTCTTGACAGCCTCTCCCCCTTAAATGGGCTAGAGCAAACATCTGCCCTGGAGTTAATTGCTGTATCTTGAGAATGAAGGGAAAGAGAGGGTATTGGAAGGTTAAGTGCAGGCTGACATCGAACAATGCACATATTAGTAAGGGCTGGAGGAAATTTGCTAAGGATAACAACCTGCATCCCAATGATGTTTGCTCTATTGATGTCCATGAAGTAGACTCCTCAACCTGGTGGATTGGCACTTACATAATCAAGCGACAAGTAATCTGTCTTCTATGGTATCTTCTTTTGTTAGTAGTGGCATCTTTATTTTGGCTACTCTTTTGATGAACAGATGTGCTCTAACTGTCCAGATATCCATGGAATACTTGGTATATCTCATTTAAAACAGTTCTGTATAATGACAACTATGTTCTCTTGACTTTTGTAATTTATATTTATCAAATTTCCATGTAATGTTATCAGATTGATGATTTTAATAGTTCGTACACTCCATTTATATTATTCATCTTAACCTTGATAACAATTTACTAGTTCGTACATGTAACTTCATTCCTGTTTGATGAAAGACATGTAGCTGTTCCAAAAGATCACCTAACAAAAAAATTGTTCACCATTTCTCGTATTGATCTCAACAGGGAATATAACATGAAAGATATGTACAAACAGATGTAACCAGAAATGTAACAAGAAACCTTTCGATTTGATCAATAATTCCATTTCAGCATTTATCCGTCACAAAACACAGATTCAACTACACCATTTTAAACTGCATGCCTTACACGAATATTACATATGATCCCATATCATTAAGAATACAATGACCAGCTTCAAAACAACATAATAATTCAGAGTTTCGTTTGATACAAAAAGCAAACTTCAAAAGATGAAACCCCTTTTATTATCCCTCCGTCATATTATCCCTCCTTTGATATGAGTTAACTGCCATTCACAAGCAATGTCAGTCTGAACAAAGATACAAGAATCCCCTTGTTGCACATTGTTCTCATTCACAAAAACATCCCATCCAAATGATAAAACCGCCCTTCTTGGTGCCAGAATGCAAACAGTCTCAAATTTACGACCATCACTAAGTATCAAAGTGACATCATTCCTCCCTTTTATCAAATTGCTTTCAGCAAACTCTATTGGTATAACCTAATGCCAAATGAAGAAAATTTTCATGAATTCAAATTACATGAGGTATAATTAAGTAATACTTAAAAAATACCTGTTCAATAGAGTATATGCATGAACTGAGCTAGAAGCTTACCAAACTTAGCTTCCGAGAACCACTTACATCAGGGATATGGTCCATGCAGTGAGACACCTTTCCATTAATTAAGTTTGCCTTCAGTTTCACACCCATAGCAAATCCCGTACCATAAGCTACAAGAGTCAACCAATTTAATTTATAAAAGATTTCATAAATCTACATAGCAGAACACTAATACTAAACTATAATTGTTAACATGAAACATTTTATTTTCATAACCTGCAGCATAAGCATCCATGGTAATTACGGCTGGTAACCGAGCAACAGTACTAGACTGGGAAACTACACAAATTCAGATGAAATTGTTTAACTTTCTTCTATTGTACAGATATATTAAATACCCTAAAACACATATTCTCGCTATTTTCATTTGAAATTACCTTTCCTCACAATTATAGTCCCCCTGTTTGTAGGACTAAATGTGTTTTGGTCACTTTGCAGCGTATAATGCATTCATTGTTGGTTTGCTTAGCAATATAATTATCTTTCTTTCCAGCTTCTTCAGTCATGAGTTTCTGCTTCTTAACTAAAAAAAAAACATTATACTGCCGAATCATACCAAACAATAAACTTGAAGGAACTTATACTATGTGTAGCACTCAGTAAAGAAAAATTATACTACCTTTTCTCTGATTCACACTCAACAAAGAAACTTTTCCACAAGTTGGTTCCCGGAATTTGCGTAGCTGAACTCCATCTTCGCCGAACATTGTTACTAGAAATCGTATTCCACCATCATACTTGAAGGAAATCATATCTAATTTGAAGGAACTTATACTATGTGTAGCACTCAGTAAAGAAAAATTATACTACCTTTTCTCTGATTCACACTCAACAAAGAAACTTTTCCACAAGTTGGTTCCCGGAATTTGCGTAGCTGAACTCCATCTTCGCCGAACATTGTTACTAGAAATCGTATTCCACCATCATACTTGAAGGAAATCATATCTAATTTCTTCAAGCCGTAAGCATTACGTACCTCTGGCCATCCATGGGAGAAATAGATTAGTCCATCCTTATTCACCAAACCAACATACCATGTCTTACCATCATCCGTAACCCAAAGTACCTTTGCTGGTGTTGGTCCAAATCCCTCCCGGACAAACCTTTCAGGTATCAGCTTCAAACATGTAGATTTTTCACTCAAATTAGAACCCAGTAAAGATATAATTAGTCGACATGCATCGAATATAAGATAATAACATAACTCACCAGCTTCTTTTCTTCAGGAGAACGAACCAGCTTACAGAACTGATTGCAATTAGGATTCCCAAGCTCCATTCCAGCAATGACAATGAGCACACAATTTTGTTTGTATATTTGTTTAGAAGTTGTAAGCAATTTGTTATTTCCAGATTCAAGATAAATCTTAGAGGAGGGAAAGAAGAATTTGAAGTTGTTTTGGAACGAATCCCAACAAACCATTTTTTTTTTTAAATATGTAATGCATGCCCATTTGGATGTGCCTATTTCACAATTTTCATTATCAGATAACTTGCTATTCACATTTCCTTTCCATTTCTAAGTTTTTTGTTGTCTATAGATTTTGTCTCAATATTTTAGACTGTTCACTTCACATGGAGATGAGAATGAGCAACATTTTCATTTCCCTGCAACTCAATTTAAATTATTTGTACACTCTCTTTAGCAGACTACATGTAATGATAATTACTAAGTTCTTCACTCAATTTAAACTACTATGTCTTCACGAGCATAACCTACATTGCCACAATCATCAATCATACTTAGAATAAATCCAACAATCAACTCTGAATATATAGATTACAACTTCATACATCTTTACCATCACAAAACAAAATATTATAAAGAGTCAGCTTCATACTTAATTCAGAACTCAATCAGCAAAAATTGTTGTTTCTCATACTACTACTCAAAAGAAGGTGCTTATACTACTAATTCACAGGAAGCAGAGAAATGGCCTCATGAAATAAAGTAGCCATGTGTGATCTGTAGCGGCCTCCAACATCACCAATCCAAGGCGAAGGCTCCATCTCATTTCCTCACACGAGACATTCTATTGCATAGCACACAACTGGACCACAATCCAAAGTACCTCTTCCTTGAGCTGGCATTTTATTGCTTCTAACTATAAGTGGCTTCTTCTTGTTCATGGGATAAGTTAGCCCTATCTTCTTGCAGTAGACTGGCACACCCTCATATATATACTCTGTCTGCATATACCATTGATTAATACAACAAAATTAATATCAAATATATTCACTTCCGTTTTTGTATTTATAAAGACTCTAATTACTTATTACTTGTATCCGCAAAAGATTTACCAGAGTAGTTGTTGCCTTAAAGTGTTTGTACTCTTCAATTGGACAATGAATGGAATTGTAGAAGGTCCAAAGATTTTTACTGCGACTGTAATGCAGTAGAGTCCAATGATCACCCATGTACTTCAAAGGGCATAACGAGCCAGTTGTGTTTATGGGTATTATCCAGTTCTCATATGTCACTGCTTCAGGTAGCTTCTTATCAACATGCCTTATTGCTGCCTCCTCACATGATTTATCATTGAAAAACCGCGCACAATATAACTGTTGATTTAGACATTTGGAAATGACTGACTATTAGGATTCGAAATACAAACACTTACAGAGTTATTCCATACTTATTTAAAGAATGTGACTTACCCATCAGGCGCTTGTGAAGTAATAAGGCTTCTGTGCAGCACTCACACGAGTTTCCTTGCGATCCCTATTGCCAAACAGCGTTGTGATTCTAAATAGTGCCCAACAGTCCATTATCTGAATATAACTACAAACTATCAGACACCATATTACTATTAAAGTTAGATTGCAAAATAAAACCATACCAAATCATTGTAACGCTCATGATATAGGATTGTCTTCATATCTTCCAGAGTGATATAAGCATCCATTACAGATGTGTTCATTGTGAAGACAGTGTGCCTGCAAAATACAAGAGGCCAGAGTCACTGTTGTTTTGCACCAAACCAACAAAATAGCATAATAACTCTTATTAAATACACAGGCAAATGTTGTCTGCACATCTCAACCATCCAGTTAATCACATTTGGACTACAAATCCTGATAGCATCAAGCTCTCTGCGAACCAAAAACTCTTTCATGACTTCCACTTTAATTTTCTTAGCCTCACAATCAACTATGTCAGCGTTAGAGCTTATCAAACATTTGACTCTCCTGCGTGCAATGCTATCCTTCCGCTTTTCATTAAAACATTCCTGGCTCACGGGCGAACCACTGACCATCACTTTCCCAGATGACCCAACACAACTCTGACCAACCATTATCTGATTAGCCAACGGCGTGTTGTAGTTTGCATTCACCCCATCCACAACACTACTATTACTGCATATTCTAATACATGGTTTTGGTGGAGGTACCTTCTCAAAAGACACTTGTTTGTCTTTCTTGTCAACTGAAACGTGTTTCCCATTAAAAGGAGGTGTAACTGAAGAAACAAATTGGGCGGCTTTATTCGGGTGTACTTTGAACTACCTGCCCCATTTGAATTTTTGACTGTACTGGTGTCGTTCCATAAGGCGATGCGCTGTAGGGAACCAAGTTTGGTGCCTTTGGGATAATCTTGTCACATGCAGATGAAGGTGTTGATGGATATTGTACAATGGCCCCAACATTTGGTAAAACAGGCTCCGCAGGTTGTTCTTCATTCTCCATAAATCCAGGATCAACTGGGACTAGGTAGTCAATAACCTGTTGACACTTTGCCTTTTCAACTGTCCTTATTTCCAACTTAGCTTTCAACTCCCCTACTATTTTCTTCAGATGAGTTTCTCTATGTGAAAGTGCACCACATTGTGATATCACCCCCTCCTTTGTAGCTATTTCCGCTTCTAGAGTGGCTTGCAGATCAGCCTTCTCTGCTTCCAGTTTCCGTTTCTCCTCATTCGCAATTTGTAACTTCTCATTGTAAGAGATACTAGTAGTAACAGCTTCAAAAAGTTGGCTGATGCACGACTTAACTCATCCTGCAACTTCGATACACGAATATCACACTCACTCCGAACAAGTCTTAATTCAGATCTTTGACTTCTCATCAGTTCATTCATTTCAGCTTCCTTGGCTCTTATGACACATTGTAGCTGGGAGACATTGTGAGATAGTTGGTTTACTTGTACTTGTAACTGAACCAGATGCAAATCCCCATCAACTACACCACCACTGTCTCTTGAATTCTCATTCCCAGTAGAAACAAGAGGCTGGTTATTTGCTCCCTCTCCATTATCTGCACCATCCCATAGACTGTCCCAAAGTTCTGCCTGATTCGCATCATCACAACTCTCAAACATACAGTTACCACTTACAATATCACTCATACTTCCATCAGAAGTATTGTAATTTGTAGGAAAGACAATATTACCATAATAATTATCATCATTCCTCAGACCATCTACAGGACCCATGACATTGTCATATACATCATTCACAGTTATTGGCTGAATATTTGTGAACATATCAACACCAACATTCTCAACCACATTTCCAGTTTGACTTGGTCCAACTTTATCTTTCCTCATACTGGGCTTGCGTGGAGGCAAAACAACGACTGGATAATCGCTATCAAGATAGTTTTCCTCACGTCTAGTTGGAAACAAGTTATCTTCATTCACTCCCTGAAATTATTAACAAAATTGTTATAATATCTATATATACCACCCATTTATAACTTATTGCATAATTTGCAAGAAATGGCATACCAAACGAGGCTGGAGTCTTAGCAGGTCTAAGTCCTCAAACGCATCCATTAAGTGAGCTATCGACCACTTCCGGAAACGAGGGAACTGCTTCACTTGTGTCTGAGGCTTTATGATTGGACATATCTCACAGAGCCAGAACTTTCCAATCAACAAAACAAAAAAAAATGTCAACGCTTTAAATTTCCACTACGATATCATAAATAAAACAATCTGCAAAACTTAACAACTAACCATAAGTAGTATAGAGCATCCACCAACTTTCATGTTCTGTGTTTTCTCCAATTGGCGTAACAGTGCTTTCAGCATGAAAGATGACCAGTCGTATAACAAAATGTTAGGTAAATCATCACAGAATTTCACCATGTGATAGACAATTCCATTATTTTGATTTGGTAGGAACAAGATCGTAAGCAAATAGACATGAACAAGTCGTGCTACATCTTCAACTACATCAGGCTCCGCAGGATCTTCCAGAACTTTTATGCTCAACATGTCTGAAGCCATCTTCTTGGTTATCATAAAAGGAATATGTCTGTTAGGCCAACATCTCTTAACAAATCCATACTCCTTCACAACACGGCCAGGTTTCATTTCTATTGCTCCCGCTCGAACTCCAAGAATTATTTCAAAGTGCTCGCTCTTTGGACAATAGACCTTCTTCCCAAACCTAAAACCCCTCTTACCAGTTAACTTGTTGACTTGAAAGTGTGTAACAAGTTTTGCTAGTTGAGCATTGCACTTCTTATATCTGTATATTCTGTTGTATCCATTGAAAGTGCTGCCTCAATAAAATACCAGAAAGGTGTCTTCTTCAAAGCCTCCAAATGATACTCCTCAGTCAAATCGTTTGAGGTCTTTAATAGCAGTCTGCAAGATGCATCGATAACTAGGGTTGCCTGTCAAGCAGAAGTCATTTATTTATCCACCTTATTACAGTTGATATGTACTTTTATGAGTGTTTGTTCTACTAACTTTACTGTTTATAGTACCTGTCTTCAAAGGTTTTGTTTGTCCTGCGCCTCTTCTGACCCGAGCTTTATGGGGATGCTCATCTACAACAAACTTTCGTGGAGAAGCACCTGCATAAAATACTTAATATTAGTCCTAATAGTATAATTTTTTCACAAATTTGCATATTATCAACACAAACCTCTGAGGGTCGTCTTAAGTTCTATCTTCTGTTTGCCAGAAACTGGGCTTGATGAACTTGCACTCTTTGTTGGTGAATCATCTACATTTTGTTAAAGTAGCACCTTGTTAGTTATATTACTCTGAAATGGTTTTATTAAATTACAACAACCTTTGTAAGGGTCATACGTTATATACCCGAGCTAACAACAATTGGTGATGATTTCTTTCGTTTGCGCCCTTGATTAGAGGGCTCTGCCACTGTCAAAATACATAGCATACAACTTTATATCGCACCCAAGTTTAGCTAACATCTTAATGCATATGAACTTCAGATAACATTTTAAAGTCTACAACTCACCAAAGTTCACATCTTTAGCATACAACAGCTTCTTCGTTGCTTTGTTCTTCTTCTGAGGGAGTCGAACTCTCCGATCAATACTCTCAGCTACAAAATAAGCAATGATCACCTAGTTAACACACCGGCAATATTCTGTTATACAGTTATTTGCATTCAAATATTCGATACTAATTTATACTTACGTGAAGTTTCACAGTCTGTTCCGCATCCAAATCCATGGAGTGTGATGATACATACACACATTCAGACAATATTGCATAATTAGAGCTCTACTATGTAACTTAGATGTAACTGTCTTTAATCTATATGAACGTGTTTACAATTCAATACACGCAGGATTGTTCTGTCAACTAATTTAGTAATAATTATCATTTTGTTTAATTAGAAACGGGGACAGTCATCAAATTTAACAAAAGTGAAAGTAGTCAAGTCAACGTATTACTAAACTAATCAAAAGACATTCCCACTGGGCATGCATTTACAACTTGCCCATTGTGAATTTATTTTTCTTTCATATTATTTCCGTACGATAGAAATGACAGTTGCATCTTTCAAAAAATAAAGTACATCCAAATGTAAAATCAAAAATAAAATTTTTTATGCAATTCTTGCTAACCTTCAATGGAGATGTCGTCTTCTTCCTCCTCGTCAGCCTCATCTGCATTTTTTATGCAACTTCCGTTAACAAGGGTTATTGAATTCCAAGAAAAAAACAAAAACACAAAAAAAAAAACCAAAAATAAAAACCAAAAAAATACAAAATCGAAAGAACTACAAACCTCCTTTGTATTCTGGGTCGGATGGACTGTCTGAGATATAATCTTCCATCTCGACAACATCTATACACACTCCGTCCTCTGCATGTGACATAAAAGTAAATTAGACTTCACACCAAATTTCAAATGAAAATGTAACTCAGACAAAAAAAAAAAAACAACTTCTAACCTTCTTCGTCCACTGGAACCTTTACTCCGGTACCCCTTCGTACTTTCCTTGAAGTTGAGTCTCCAATTTCATCCTCTGAATCCATCTATCTCTCCAATGTCCAGCCTTTTTGTTTTCCCTGTTTCTTGTTGTATCTCAGAGAGGATAAGAAAGAAAAGGAAGTGTGACTAAATGAACAAGTTACAGTGGATTTGGTATTTAAATGAGACAAAAGCTAGTCAGGCTACAAAACCGCTATCATCTATTGACCGGTTATACGTAAACCATTGGCCAATATATTTGTGTTTCCATAATTCAGACATCACATGGGCTGCAGGCCTACTTTTAGGGCTATAAAGTAAAATAGGAGTTCATAGGCAGTTGCAAACAATTGTTTGTCGTTCAGACCAAAAAATGTTAACCCAATGGACTGGGTTAAGAACGCCCCATTACATATCCACCGCCTCATCGTAAAGCATATCCCATATGGCGCCATGTGTCAACCTAACACTTGGGTTTTGTTTCTTTATTGTTTGTTAATTCTGATCAAAGTAACAGGAGAATGTATCATCTCCATTCCCGTTCCGTTCCCATTCAATTTCATCACCTCACACACTGAACTCACGAGAGCAAAATAAAAAGACGAAGAGAAGTAGAAGAGAAAACTAGAGAAGAAAACTAGTACAATCAACCATATATATGATCTCCATGAGTGATTAAGGTTAGCTAGCATATAGAGACACGATGAGAGGCAAAAGGAGTAGGAAAATAAATATGGAGAAATAGGATTGAGGACCGTATAATCTTGGAGAATAAGCAAGGGTACGTATGTTCTTGTTTAGCTACTTTATTTAGCGTTCATCCGAGTTTGATTATTGTATTTTATTGCTAGGGTAAATATACCCTTTTACAGGTTATTAGCTCGTAGAGATAGTACATGCAACGTGGTACCATTTAAATGGGAATCGGTGATTTGTAAGTATAATTTTGTAACTTGTTATTTGATATGCTTGTAAGTGTGTTTTGATATCTTGTTATTTGACTGATATGTGCTATCGATGCTTACGAATGTGATATGAACTTATTGAGCTATATGTTAATTTTTATGACTAAGTTGATGATTTATTGATGATATTAATTTAGAGAGTGTACTGGATGCTCTGTATGTGTGAATTGATTGTTTAGAAATATAGTTAAGCTCATCTACGAGATATTAGTACTCATGATATAGGTCATAAGAGATAAGAGGACTCTGTTATGGCTGCTTATGACCTTGAGTCTGTTTTTAAAAACAAAATCTCCAGTATAACTGGATATAGAGTACCGTACGGCCACCCGGAGACAAATCGCTCCATATGATTTTTGAGAACCGGAGACAAATAAACTCCATGTGTTCTCCAAGTATGAAGAAGTTGTGATCACAAGTAATCCTGGTTATAGCAAGGCCATAACAGATAAAGAAAATGACTAAGCACGTGCATTTGATGTGATATGTGTGATGAAGAGTATATGGATGATGTGAATACAAGATAAGTAACTTGGATTGGCACAAATAAGAAATGAGATAAAGATGAATATGGATTGGAGGTATTGAAATAGAAGAAATGTACTTGGTGCTTATGTGATTGACTCACAAGTTGTAAAGTAACTTGGTATCGATCAAGTACCTTACAAGCCGTTAAATGGCTAGTTACTTGGTTATATTTATTGAGCCCGCAACTCATCCAATTGTGATGTTGTCTTTTTATAGTTATCGAAGAAGAGGACAAAGGAAAGGGCTTAACTAATAAAAGTTAAGTTGTGAATCAAAGGATGGCTCGGCTAATTTCACTCCTTGGTACTGGCTCATCATCAACATCTCATATAGGTCACGCTGGTTATGTAAGAGAGGATCGACTCCTCCAAGCACATGAAGTATGTGTTTTTAGGATAATTGTTAACGCTTCCGCATATGTTTCTAAATAAGATCGCTTCCTCTTACATATAGAAAGTGTGTGAAAAATGACTTTTCAATTGCATAAGTAAAGATCATAAAAAGAGTCTATGTCTTTGAAATGCTTCAGTGCGTTTTAACACCTAAGTGCGTTTAATTACGTACAAAGGTGTTAGGGTATTACATAGTTTGATTGACGTCAAAGGTGAAAAGTTTGATGAGGATCTGAAGATGATGTGGCAAAGCTAAATTAACCCTTTGAAAGAGTTCTATCGCTGGGGTGATCTTATACTTGGAACTGTTTAAATAAATTGGATCCACTACAACAAAAAATGCTTATTGAGACACAGAAATCTGTCCCAACATATACCATATTGAGACACTTTTCAATTTGAGACACACGACATTCTGTGTCTCATACCGTCTCAATAAGTTTGAGACACTTTTTTTTCTGTCCCTTAATCTTAGATTGTCCCTTAATCTTAGATTACGGGACATCGATTAGTATCCCTTCAGCGTGATATTGAGACACAAATTACTATTGTCCAGAATAATATACATTTTTAAGATATTTTTCTTGAGACACTTGTCTCTGTCCCTATACATATTTAGGGACATTCTAATGTATCTCAATATAAATATATATACTTTTTTAGTAACTATATTAACTCATTTACACTACAAAAAAATAGCCATTTAGTGACGGTGTAAAACCCCAGAAATTTATTTTGCTTATTTAATACTTTATTTATTAAAAAAGGTATTATTAAGTAGAATATTAAAAGAAGTGAGTTTAATAAGTCAAATAAGAAAAGGAGTGGGAATTAATTAAATTTCCTATTTAGACTTTTCTGACTTATTATATATATATTCTTCAGATACTACGTTAAACACAGAAGAAAAAGCTAGGTTTCGTTTGTCATGTCTCCAGCGCCGCTGCTTCTTTCGTCTGTTTAATTGGTTTTGGCTCGTACATGTTCTATCCGGCACTGTTCCCTACTCATTGTTTATCTATCCAAGGTGATTTTCCCCTTTCCCTCTGACCTCGCCTGTTGCTATGTTGTTTTTCGACCAATAGCGTATCCTTATGCTTTTGATTTCTGCGAGCATCATCATCAGGGTTTTGTTTTGTTTTGTACTACCTTTGGTAAATTGCATTCTTGTGAGTATGGCAGGGGCCTAATTTCAGGGACTATTGGTGCAGTTTACCGTCCAATTCAATTCCAATTCAATTCCCAGTCTCTGTTCATCACGCATTCGTTTTGTTTGTTTGTGGTGATGATGTCATCGCTGATGCAGGGATCCACCATCTCTTCCCCTTGTCCCCATTTATTTACTTTGCTCTGTTTAAGTTCAGTTGCTAGTCTAGTTTTCGCGTAGTATTTATATTACTCTCCTCTGTTTGGTTAGGTACTTAGGTCGTTAGCAGCTTGTGAGTTTTGGAGCTTACGGTTTAGTTAAGGTAAGGGGATATTCTGACACCAAAGCTTATATTTTCAGTACTATTATTACCTATAAAAAGTATGATTTATTGTATATTCAAGTTTTGTGAATGATTTTCATAAAAATTATTATATCAAGTTATGGGGCTTGATATAGTATGAAAATAAGGATCAAGTGTGTTACCCAAATTAAATGTTTCAAAATTTTGCATGTGATGAATGTAAATCGTTTTTGTCTAGTGCATGGGCTAATGTTTTGTTTGAGCTCCAGATGTGCTTGTGAACCGTTCTGTACCCTTCGGGGAATTTTGTCGTGCTAGGCCTTTCTGTTATGCCCTTTGGTAGGGTACTTTATTTTGTTCTGTTATGTAAAGCCGACCTCTGTGCCACCGGACTTATACTATTGGCCATAGGTACATGCCCGTTGAGCCGAAATGTTTCGTTACGTTTTCCATGCACCTTTTGTTACGTGTGATATTATTGTATGTATATATGTATAATTTTGAAGCATTACTTGATCCGGGTGGAGGTGCCAGGATATTCTCTTACTGAGTTTGTAGCTCACCCCTTACTCCTTTTTTTTACAGACGGTCACCAGGGTGAGCAGTGTTAGAGTTTGCTTGGAAGTTTTCGAGTTATTGTTCTTTGTAGGATTTCTTTTTGTTCAGGCCTGGCTTTTAGGGTTGTTAGAGCTAGAGGCTTGTAGCTAGTTTCGAAGACTGTTGTTTTGGGTTTTAGTTTGCTCTGATATTTACTCTTGGACACAGTTCCTTTTTAAAAAGTTTATGTTTCCGTAAAGTTATGCTTATGTTTTGTTGAGACTTCGTGTTGGCGTAAGACCATCTTACGATACACGGTCGGTCGCGTCTTTTGAAAATCTTTAAACATCGTATTTTGGTTTTGGGGCGTGACAAAAGGGTATCAGAGCCAGGTTTGAATTTTTGGGTGTCTAGACCTCCTTAGGACTTGGTCTTGAAAGTTTAGTTTAGGAGTTTGCCTTTGTTTTGTTAGGACCTTTACGTTTCGTTCTTAATCCTTTGGTTAACTCTGCAACAGCGCGAAAATGGCTGGTCGTAAGAAAAGAGGAAGAGGTGGAGGCAACGCAGGTCGTACTGGTGGTCGCCATGGAGACGAACGTGAGAACCCGGAAGCGATGTATCGATCTCCATCACCTCCTCCGCAGCAGGATGATGCTGCTAGGGCACTGAATGCGGTGGCAACCTTGTTGGAGCAGCAGCAACAGTTGTTGGCACCGAGACAGTCCTCAGTTTCATGCTTTGAGAGGTTTCAGAGGACTCACTATCCGGAGTTTGAGGGTGGTTCGGACCCACTTAAGGCTGAAAAATGGATCACTGGAATTGAAGAGAGGTTTCGGGCATTGGAGTTTCCAGAGGAAGTTTGGTTGAGGGTCACTGTCCCTCATTTAGCTGGGAATGCTAAGTTCTGGTGGGATGCGACGAAGATTACCCAGGAGAGTGCCGCCAACCCGATGACTTGGGTGCGCTTCAAAGAACTTTTTCTTCAGCAGTACTTTCCCGAGTCCACGAAGTTAGAGTTGCAACTGCAGTTCCTTAACCTGAAACAGGGGGATATGAGTGTTTTGGATTTGGTGGATAAGTTCCATGAGTTGGGACGTTTCTCCCCAGCTTACATGGCGTCCGAAAGCAGCAAAGTCACTTTATTCTGCAATTGTTTGAGGGAGGATATTCGTATGAGTGTGGTCCCTCACATGGATAAGTCACTAGTTGATGCGGTGGAGCGTGCAAAGGTTGTGGAGAGAGCACTGCCAAAGAATCTACCACCGAAGAGAGATTTGAAGAGGCCGCATGATCAGTTTCACAGAGGAAACAACTCAGGTGGCAACAAAGTGGCTAAAGGAGATGGGGCTCGTTTTGTATCGAAGTTTTTTCAGAATTGTCAGAGGAATCATCCTGGGGAGTGTCGCTGGAAGACACGTGGTTGCTTTCGTTGTGGTGATACGCGTCACCAGATTAGGGACTGCCCAAAAAATGACCAAGGGTCGCAGTCTGCAGAAGCACCTGGTGGTCGAGCACCAAACAAAGGGAAGAACAATGGAAGGGTTTTCACTATCACCCAAGGCGATGCTAATGCTAGTACCGATGTTGTTACAGGTACCCTTTCAGTTAATTCTGTTAATGCATTTGTGCTATTTGATTCTGGTGCTTCTCATTCGTTTATTTCCAGAAAGTTTGTCCAGTCAAAGAACTTTTTGCTTTCTAAACTTACGGATTCTATGCATGTAACTACTCCTGTGAAAAAGAATGTTGTGTGTGATGACTATTGTAAAGAGTGCATAGTTCGCATAGGTGAGAAAGTGTTTAGTGCCAATTTAGTAGTACTCGATATGTTAGACTTTGATGTAATTCTGGGGATGGACTGGTTATCGAATTACCATGCTAAGATAGATTGTTTCGAGAAGAGGATCTATTTCCAAGTCCCAGGACAGGCTGAAGCGATGTTCCAGGGAGATGTGTCTACTCAATAGTCTTGTGTGCCGATAATTTCAGCTGTGCAAGCTCGAAAAGCTTTCAGACAGGGTTGTACCGGCTTTTTAGCTTATGCAATTGATTCCCGGAAGAAAAGTTTAGAGCTTGATGATATTCCGATCGTTAAAGAGTATCCTGATGTGTTTCCCGAAGATTTACCGGGTGTACCCCCGGATAGAAATATTGAGTTTGAGATTAAACTTGCCCCGGGTACTGAACCGATTTCGAAGGCACCGTATAGAATGGCACCCGCAGAGTTGCGAGAACTTAAAGTTCAACTTCAGGAGTTACTCGACAAGGGTTTTATTCGACCGAGTGTATCTCCGTGGGGAGCCCCGGTGTTATTTGTGAAGAAGAAGGATGGAAGTATGCGCCTTTGTATCGACTACCGGGAGCTGAACAAAGTTACCGTGAAGAATAGGTATCCTCTTCCGAGGATAGATGATCTGTTTGACCAGTTGCGTGGTGCTAAGGTTTTCTCGAAGATCGACTTGAGATCAGGCTACCACCAGTTGAAGATTAAGGCTGGAGATGTGCCTAAGTCAGCTTTTCGCACGAGGTATGGCCACTACGAATTTGTTGTTATGCCTTTTGGCCTAACCAATGCTCCTGCAGCCTTTATGGACTTGATGAATACGGTGTTCAAGCAGTACTTAGACCAGTTTGTGGTGGTCTTTATCGATGACATTTTGATTTATTCGAAGAGTGAGGAAGAACATGCAGAACACTTGAGGTTGGTAATGGAAAGACTGAGAGAAGAGCAGTTGTTTGCGAAATTCAGTAAGTGCGAGTTCTGGTTGGATAGTGTTGCATTTCTGGGCCATGTCGTATCTAGTGAAGGAATTTCTGTTGATCCGTCTAAGGTGGAAGCCGTGACGAGTTGGCCTCGTCCAACCAATGTAACTGAAGTAAGGAGCTTTCTCGGTTTCGCCGGTTATTACAGGAAGTTTGTTGAAGGATTCTCCTTATTATCCTTGCCTTTGACTCGGTTGACTCAGAAAGGAGTCAAGTTTGAGTGGTCTAATGAATGCGCCAAGAGTTTTGAGGAGCTGAAGAATCGTTTGATCTCTGCGCCGGTTTTGGCTTTACCCAACGAAGCCGATGACTATGTTATCTACAGTGACGCTTCGAAAAATGGTTTAGGGTGTGTCTTGATGCAGAAGGAGAAGGTGATAGCTTATGCCTCTCGACAGTTGAAGTCGTATGAGCGAAATTACCCTACTCATGATTTGGAATTGGCAGTAGTGATCTTTGCCTTGAAATATGGAGACATTATTTGTATGGTGTGCGATGTGAGATATATACTGACCATAAGAGCCTCAAGTATTTGTTTACGCAAAAAGAGCTGAACATGAGGCAGCGAAGGTGGTTAGAGCTACTCAAAAATTATGATGTGGGTATTAATTACCATCCCGGTAAAGCTAATGTCGTTGCTGATGCACTTAGCAGAAAAGCTCCAGTGATTGCATCCTTGTTGACTACACAGCGAAAGATTATGGAAGAGTTGGAGAACCTTGAAATCGAGGTGGTTAGCAATGGTCATGGGAGCATGATTGCTAGCCTTATTGCTCAGCCTATGTTGATTGATCGCATTAAGGAAGCACAAAAATCCGATCCGGAGTTGGTTAAGATTATTGATGGTGTGGGGAAAGATCTATACCCCAGGTTTGGGATCCATGGAGACGGATCGCTGAGGTACGGAAACAGAATATGTGTTCCATCGAATATTGAACTGAAGGTAGAGATTCTAACAGATGCCCATAAGTCTCGATTTTCAGTACATCCCGGCAGCACTAAGATGTACCGAGACATGATAAAACATTTCTGGTGGAAGGGCATGAAGCGTGATATAGCAGATTTTGTTGCGAGATGCATCACTTGTCAGCAAGTCAAGATAGAACATCAACGAGTTGCTGGTACATTACAGAACTTAGAAATTCCTGAGTGGAAGTGGGAACACATAACCATGGATTTTGTTACTGGTTTACCTCCTACACCGAGGAAGAGACATGATTCTGTATGGGTGATTGTGGATAGACTTACCAAATCAGCTCATTTCTTACCGATAAAGAAAACGACACCACTGGATAAGCTAGCGAAGAAGTATGTGAAGCATATAGTGTGCCTTCATGGAGTTCCAGTGAGCATAATTTCTGATCGTGATCCAAGGTTTGCTTCTCAGTTTTGGAAGAGTTTACAGTCTGCTCTCGAAACACAGTTGAAGTTTAGTACGGCTTTTCATCCGCAAACAGATGGACAGTCAGAAAGAACAATTCAAATTTTGGAGGATATGTTGAGAGCTTGTGTTATGGACTTCAAAGGAAGTTGGGGTGATAATCTGAAGTTAGTGGAGTTTGCTTACAACAATAGCTATCAAAGTAGCATAGGCATGGCACCGTATGAAGCTTTATATGGGAGGAAGTGTAGATCTCCGATACATTGGGATGACATTGGTGAGAAGAGATTATTGGGTCCGGAGTTGGCAAGAATTGCTGAAGAAAAGATACCGATAATAAAGAAAAGGCTCGAAGTGGCTCAAAATCGACAGAGAAGTTGGGCGGATTTGAAAAGAAGACATTTGGAGTTTGATGTTGGTGATTCAGTTCATTTGAAAATTTCTCCATGGAAGGGCGTGATGCGTTTTGGAAAGCGTGGGAAGTTGAGCCCTCGTTATATCGGACCGTTTGAGATTCTTGATAAAGTTGGTGAAGTGGCTTATCGTTTGGCATTACCGCCGGACCTATCACGTGTGCATAATGTTTTCCACGTATCATTGTTGAGGAAATATGTACCTGATCCTACTCATGTCCTGAGTTATGAACCTCTAGAAGTTCGAGAGGATTTATCCTACGAAGAGGTTCCAATTGGTATACTTGATCGTAAGGTGCAAGAGTTGAGACGACGTTCGATACCTTTCGTGAAGGTTCAGTGGTCAAATCACTCATCTAAGGAAGCTACTTGGGAGTTGGAAGAGAAAATGAGAAAATCGTACCCTCAACTGTTCGAAAATGAAGGTACGTATTTTATTTTATTTCATGTTTCGAGGACGAAACTTATTTTAAGGGGGGAAGGATGTAAAACCCCAGAAATTTATTTTGCTTATTTAATACTTTATTTATTAAAAAAGGTATTATTAAGTAGAATATTAAAAGAAGTGAGTTTAATAAGTCAAATAAGAAAAGGAGCGGGAATTAATTAAATTTCCTATTTAGACTTTTCTGACTTATTATATATATATTCTTCAGATACTTACGTTAAACACAGAAGAAAGCTAGGTTTCGTTTGTCATGTCTCCAGCGCCGCTGCTTCATTCGTCTGTTTAATTGGTTTTGGCTCGTACGTGTTCTATCCGGCACTGTTCCCTACTCATTGTTTATCTATCCAAGGTGATTTTCCCCTTTCCCTCTGACCTCGCCTGTTGCTATGTTGTTTTTCGACCAATAGCGTATCCTTATGCTTTTGATTTCTACGAGCATCATCATCAGGGTTTTGTTTTGTTTTGTACTAACTTTCGTAAATTGCATTCTTGTGAGTATGGCAGGGGCCTAATTTCAGGGACTATTGGTGCAGTTTACCGTCCAATTCAATTCCAATTCAATTCTCAGTCTATGTTCATCCCGCATTCGTTTTGTTTGTTTGTGGTGATGATGTCATCGCTGATGCAGGGATCCACCATCTCTTGTCCCCTTGTCCCCATTTATTTACTTTGCTCTGTTTAAATTCAGTTGCTAGTCTAGTTTTCGCGTAGTATTTATACTACTCTCCTCTGTTTGGTTAGGTACTTAGGTCGGGTTAGCAGCTTGTGAGTTTTGGAGCTTACGGTTTAGTTAAGGTAAGGGGATATTCTGACACCAAAGCTTATATTTTCAGTACTATTATTACCTATAAAAAGTATGATTTATTGTATATTCAAGTTTTGTGAATGATTTTCATAAAAAATATTATATCAAATTATGGGGCTTGATATAGTATGAAAATAAGGATCAAGTGTGTTACCCAAATTAAATGTTTCGAAATTTTGCATGTGATGAATGTAAATCGTTTTTGTCTAGTGCATGGACTAATGTTATGTTTGAGCTCCAGATGTGCTTGTGAACCGTTCTGTACCCTTCGGGGAATTTTGTCGTGCTAGGCCTTTCTGTTATGCCCTTTGGTAGGGTACTTTGTTTTGTTCTGTTATGTAAAGCCGACATCTGTGCCACCGGACTTATACTAGTGGCCATAGGTACATGCCTGTTGAGACGAAACGTTTCGTTACGTTTTCCATGCACCTTTTGTTACGTGTGATATTATTGTATGTATATATGTTAATTTTGAAGTATTACTTGATCCGGGTGGAGGTGCCAGGATATTCTCTTACTGAGTTTGTAGCTCACCCCTTACTCCTTTTCTTTACAGACGGTCAGCAGGGTGAGCAGTGTTAGAGTTTGCTTGGAAGTTTTCGAGTTATTGTTCTTTGTAGGATTTATTTTTGTTCAGGCCTGGCTTTTAGGGTTGTTAGAGCTAGAGGCTTGTAGCTAGTTTCGAAGACTGTAGTTTTGGGTTTTAGTTTGCTCTGATATTTACTCTTGGACACAGTTCCTTTTTAAAAAGTTTATGTTTCCGTAAAGTTATGCTTATGTTTTGTTGAGACTTCGTGTTGGCGTAAGACCATCTTACGATACACGGTCGGTCGCGTCTTTTGAAAATCTTTAAAAATCGTATTTTGGTTTTGGGGCGTGACAGACGGATAGATAGAAACGGATACCATCCGTCGCTATTTAGCGACGGATTGCTACTGATAACGACGGATAAGGACGAACTGCGCTCTAAGGTTCGTTCGTCATTGGAAATGGTCAATCCGGCATCAACTTAGCGACGGATAACGTTCATCCGTCGCAAAAACTAATGACGGATAAGTCTATACATCACTAAGTTGGTTGACCAGAATAAAGAGAAACGAAAATAAATAAATAAATAAACACGTAGCGACGGATAAGTCTATCCGTCGCTAAATGCCGACTACACAGAAGGCATCGTCTGTTATAGATTCATTCCATTCACTTCTCCATTGTTAAAATCTTTCAAACCCTAACTCTCTTTTCTTCTCCTCCCATCTCAAATCCACCACCACCACCTTCACCCCGGATCTGTTCCACCACCACCTCGACCACATCACCACGGTAAGTCTCGTGTTTATTGTTTTGTATTTTCTTCCCCTTTTGTATTTGGTTTTGAATCTGACTCCTTCCTCTCTTTGTTTGTTTGTGTTTCTTGTTTGTGGATGTAGAGGATTCGACATTGCCTCATATCCACCACCGCCACCACCTCGATTCCCGATCTGCCCAAATAGAAGGTTAGAACCCTAACCCTAATTTTTGGGACTTTTTAATTTTTGTGCTTAATTATGATTTTTCTAGTTGTCAATCGTTACATTATATATGTTGTATAGCAAGAATCATTTTAAATAATTATTTTGAATTTATTCTGTAATTTTATAAATTAGTTTGAATTAATTAGATGTTGTTAATTGATTATGTTAATTGTAATTAGTATAAGTTAAAGTAATTTATTTAAATAAAATTGGTTAAGTAATTTTGGTTAATTTTTTGTTAATAAATTTTGAGTATTCTGTGTAGTTAGTTCTGCCTAGTTAGTTTGATTAATAAATTAGATTAAAATTATGCGTAGTTAGTTCTGTTAATTATAATTTTGTTAATGAATAGATTAATAATAATGTTAATTACGTTATGTAGTAATTTAATTATTAATGTTTATTTTGAGTAATTTTTTGTTAAATTTGCTTAATATTTTGTTAAATTTTGAATTAAGTTGGATTAAGTTTGATTAATATGTTATATAAGCTATAAAGTGTGATGATGCTATTATAATCGGTTTCTGTGTGTTGCCAAGATTTTTTTTGGACCCTAACTAATAGTATATGCTTACTATCGACCAGTGAGCGTTACATTGGTTAGGTCCCATAGAAAAGTCTATCCGACATTTAATCGAACTGATTGTATTTGACTGAACACACATAAGAGTTTGTTTTCGTTGAAGTGAATAGGTGTGATGATGATATACATATATTAGTTTGGAAGTGTGGGATTAGGCTTACATTGGGTGATAACTAATACTATACGTTTACTGTCGATCAGTAAGCGTTTTATTGGTTTGTACCCATTGGTAAGCCTTACTGACATTTAAGCGAACTGATTGTATTTAACTGAATACACTAGAGGACTTATATTGATAAATATAGAAGAAGCAGAAGCAGGCACAAGAAAGAATAATAAGTCTTTCTTGTGCCTGCTTCTTCTATATTATATTTGTACCACCACAATTCTTCATCTTCTCATCATTAATATACTACATTATTAATATACTACATTTTACAAGTTTGACTAAATATGACCTTGTGTTGTGAATGATTGTAGTAGCTAGGCAAGCACCGTAACAACAACATTTCTAATGCCGTTGTTACTGTGCCGACCTATTTCACTCATTCTCATCGCGTGGCCTACTAATAAATGGACTTTATTTCCTGGTATCCATAGAGTAAACATTACAAACTTTTCTTGCTTTCCGAGTCCTCTTCTATACTTATTAAGTGACAACTTATTAAGTGACAATAAGTTAACTAACAATCAAGTGTAGTCGGGGTCTTGAAAAGCAAGGAAAGTTTGTATTGCGGTAATCATGTAAACCATATATTCGTAAGAAGTTGTATATATACTCACCTAAGATAAGTTATTTGACAAGTTAGACTTTATTTTTTGTTACAAATTATCATGGTTCAAACTTCAATTTTATGCGTACAGACAATGAACGTCGATGGCCCAGACGTGTTTGCAAACCTGCCGGATGATGGGTACACGGGGGAGGTGTACATGGAGGGTGAGCGGGTGAATGGACAAGCTCGTCGTCTGGCCCATGCCTGGGCATGTGTAAGTACATGAATAGGTCTTTACTTGGTATTGTATGTTTTATTTAGTTGGATTAGCCAGATTCAATTATACCGGAGACAGAGCTTCGAATTTGTGTATGTTATTGCAACAGGTTGATGCCGAGGGATGCTGCAAAGTCAATCAGCAAGGAATCCACGAACAAAGTGGCTCTCCCACCACTTGGAGCCCAGTGACATACTTTCACTTCGGAGCAGAAGGCGGAGATTTGGAATGCTCTGGAGGTTAGTAATCTTTCTTCTTCTCTTATGGTTTAAGTGGTATGTTCTCAATTACTTGGGTGATATGTTAGTCACCGTGTGTTAGTTGAAAATAGGACAATGTGTAATTGTTTGGGTGATATGTTAGTCACCGTGTGTTAGTTGAAATAGGACAATGCGGAATTGTTTGGGTGATGTTAGTCACTGTGTTATATATATGTTAGTCTGAATTTTGTATACTTTCTGAAATGTAGGAGAAGTTCTTCCTCCCCAACAAGATCAAGTCGGAGATGTGGTCTGCCTTCGAACATGAAGACTCCGAAGCCTTCCGGAAGAAGGTCGCCAAGATCAAGGCATCGGGGAAGAAGCCGGGGTGGATTGGGGAGGAGGAGTGGCCCCTGTGGAAGCAGTATTGGGAGGACAGATAAATTTTTAGTTTGTTGAATGAAATGTTTAGAATTTTTTTTTTTTTTTTACATTTTAGTATTTCTGTACGTACATTTTAGTATTTATGTTTATGTTCGTACATTTTAGTATTTCTGTACGTACTATTTTAGTTTGTTGAATGAAATTTTTAGTTTCGTACCGTCAATCATCGTATATAAATCTCTGGCGCATTCAATTTTAACTCAATAACAAACATAATATGAAAACAATACAGAAATTAAAAAAAAAAAAAAAAAAAAAATATATATATATATATATATATATATATATATATATATATATATATATATATATATATATATATATATATATATATATATATATATAATATATATATATATATATATATATATATATATATCTATATATATATATATATATATATATATATATATATATATATATATATATATATATATATATATATATATAAAAATATAAATATAGCGACGGATTACTCTATCCGTCGCCCTCAACGCTAGGTCACGCAAGGACACGTGTCACATCCTTTTAGCGACGGTTAAACCCATCCGTCGCCAAATAATAGCGACGAATAAGTTATTCCGTCTCCGTAATGGTCAACGACCACTAGGGAGACGGATAGGGTTATCCGTCGCTATTATCTGGCGACGGATAGGTTTAACCGTCGCTATTTATTTTAGCGATGCCACTTTTCGCGATGTCCTATTTACTCCGTCGCTAATCGCCTGTAGCGACGGATCGCTGACCTTCTATCCATCGCTAAAACCAGTTTTCCTTGTAGTGTTATTAGTGTCCCGTTAATGTTTTTGAGACACTAATTATGCACCATTGATCATATTTTTAGTATCTCAAATTCATATTTGAATTAATGATTTAGCTAAATGAGCAACCATATATGGGGTGTTGCGAGAATCGAACGCAATCTCTCACGTAAAGCAAGAGTCATACCACTAGACTAAACACCCAAACATATAAAAAGCATGACTGATTCATATAAAAAAATGTACTAATAGCGATACAGTAGCACTCTATGACTAAAAATTTAACCAACAGTACCAACCTCTTGAACTAATTTCTTATGGTCCATTTGGGTTGAAAAATTGAACAACTCCAAATTTATTAGTTTTACAAAGAACAAAACATTATTCAGTCATTTCTATATCAATTTTCTTCATTTTCAATCTGGATAAACTTAAAGAAAACATCCAAAAACATTACTGCATACCTTCAAAACATCTGTTAGAGTTCACGTCAGCACGGTAATTCAGGCAACACAACAAATCTGGTTGCTTCCCTGTCATGGAATAGGTATCAATTGCAATATCAATTACGTAGTAGTAACTAGGACGGATTTGAATTAAGAGAACAAACACTACAAGGAAAACTGACTTTAGCGATGGATGACATCCGTCGCTATAGGTCAGCGATCCGTCGCTACTGGCGAGTCCGTCGCTAAATAGGACGTCGCGAAAAGTGGCGTCGCTAAAATAAATAACGACGATTAAACATATCCGTCGCCAGATTATAGCGACGGATAAACCTATCTGTCTCCCTAGTGGTCGTTGACCATTATGGAGACGGAACAAATTATCCGTCGCTATTATTTGGCGACAGATGGGTTTATCCGTCGCTAAAAGGATGTGACACTTGTCCTTCCCTGGCCTAGTGTTCTGGGCGACGGATAGAGTAATCCGTCGCTATATATATATATATATATATATATATATATATATATATATATATATATATATATATATATATATATATATATATATATATATATATATATATATATATATATATATATATTTTATTTCTGTTTTTGTTTTCATATTATGTTTGTTATTGAGTTAAAATTGAATGTGCCAGAGATTTATATACGATGATTGACAGTACGAAACTAAAAATTTCATTCAACAAACTAAAATAGTACGTACAGAAATACTAAAATGTACGAACATAACCATAAATACTAAAATGTACCAAAAAAAAATTTGTTCTAAACATTTCATTCAACAAACTAAAAATTTATCTGTCCGCCCAATACTGCTTCCACAGGGGCCACTCCTCCTCCGCAATCGACCCTGGCTTCTTCCCAGATGCCTTCATCTTGGCGACCTTCTTCCGGAAGGCTTCAGAGCCTTCATGTTCGAAGGCATACCACAGCTCCGACTTGAGCTTGTTGGGGAGGAAGAACTTCTCCTACATTTCAGAAAGTATACAAAATTCAGACTAACATATATATAACACGGTGACTAACATATCACCCAAATAATTGCACATTGTCCTTTTTCAACTAACACACGGTGACTAACATATCACCCAAACAATTGTACATTGTTCTATTTCAACTAACACACGGTGACTAACATATCACCCAAGTAATTGAGAACATACCACTTAAACCATAAGACACTACAAGAAAAACGCAGTTTAGTGACGCTCCCATGCGTCACTAAACTGCCCCCCATGCGTCGCTAAACCATTTAGCGACGCATAGAAAATATGTTTCCTGGGTTTCGAACCTAGGACATCCTTACCCAACACCTTACTAACCCAACACCCTTACCGCTCGGCTACCAATACTTGTGATAATTCTTGTATAAGTTCTAGATAATATATAGTTGTTGCTCTTCATAGTCACTTCCATATGTTTATATTTATAAACCGTTTATATCTTCATACGGTTTGAGATATCTTAATTACTAAGTGGACTATCTAAGGAATATGTCACTAAATTTTAATTTTTTTTTTTTATTTCTTAACGGTTGAGTTTTTTTTTTGGAACGAAGATAGCTTTCTTTTATTCCAATTGTCAATGAAGTACATCGTCTCAATACATAACTACCAAAACTAACAAACTGCAAATCTACCAATCATACAAACGTAAGTCACACATTAGGAATTAAACTAAGACCAGCACAGAATTGCTGTAAAACTCGATCAGTTGAGCATCTCCCAATTGTCTTATGAATCACTCCCCTTAGAATTTGATTCAACTCCTGATGACAGTCTTGGAAAATCCTCTGGTTCCGTTCAATCCAAATCGCATAGATGAATTCTGTGACCAGGACCTTCAAGACACGAGTTTTTGGCCTTTTCCCTTTGCATAAAGAAACCAACCTCTGCAAATTATCTTGCCAAGATGTACCCAAACATCTCACACCAAACCAACAAAGCATCACTGTCCACACTCTATCAATTACAGTGCAACCAAAGAATAGATGATTTATATCCTCTGGACAGGTTTTACAGAACACACAAGTAGTATCTAAAGCTGGATCAAATCGGAGGACTCTGTCTTTGGTTTGCAGCCTATTCCAGCAGGCTAACCATAAACAGAATTTAGCCCGTGGTGTAGCTCTGTTGTTCAAAACCATTTCCCTCCAAGGAACGGGATCTATGTCAGGTCGAAGTAGTTTATACGCTTGCTGCTTATCAAAATGCTCCTGCTGCATCAAATTATCCCATTCTCCAACTTCAACTACTTTATCTCGCACTTTCAAAATATTTTTTACCAGAACAGATGCATGTACATGCACCGTCGCTGTTTTAACATCTTGGCCCATTATGTATATAGAATGTATCCACTTAACCCAAAGCTTGTCTGCTTTCTTGTGAATAGCCCATAGAAGTTTTAAAAAAGATACCTTGTTCCAACTTGGCAGGTGAACTAGTCCAAGTCCACCATTCTTTTTCTCCCGACAAGTCGCATCCCAAGAAACCAATGCTTTCCTGCTATCTCCGCACTCTCCAGTCCATAAAAACTTTCTGCAAATACCTTCCACAGCTGTCATGACTTTCTTTGGGAAATGAAAGACTTGACACCAATAAATTTGGACAAGGAAGAGCACACTTAGGACAAGCTGCAATCTACCCCCGTAGCTTAGAAATTTAGAAGTCCAATGTTTCACTTTCCCAACCATCTTCTCAAGTAAAGGTTGGTATTGGACTATACTCAATCTCTTGGCAGTCAAGGGTACTCCAAGATACTTAAAAGGAAGCCTGCCTTCTTGCAATTGACTATAACGAAGAATATTTTCCTTGACTTCTAGCTTTACTCCAGAAAAATAGACTTCACTCTTCCTCTTATTCGCAACAAGGCCAGAAGAGTTGCTAAAGTCTTCAAAATTCTTTAATAAAGCAGCAACAGATTTCATATCCCCTTTACTGAAAAATAACAAGTCATCTGCAAACACTAGATGTGTTACAGCTTGTTGTTTACAGTTAGGGTGATACTTAAACCCCTTTTCATCCTTCAAAGTTCTCAGACCTCTACTAAGGTACTCCATACATAGTACGAATAAGTAAGGGGATATAGGATCGCCTTGGCGCAATCCTTTCCCACCAGCAAACGGGTCAGTGAGTGATCCATTGAGGCAAATTTGATAAGTGACTGTAGTTAAGCATGTCACAATCCAGTTGACAAACAGAGATGGGAAGCCATAAGCCCTTAATAGATTTTCAACAAAAAACCAATTGATAGAATCATAGGCTTTTTGCAAATCCATTTTTATCATACAACGTGCCGACATGTTCTTCCTCCCATATCCTCTAATGATCTCTTGTGCCAAAATAGTGTTGTCATATATGTATCTTCCCGGGACGAAAGCCGCCTGTTCATCTCCAACTAGATACTCCATGACTTCACTCAACCTGTTAGTTAACACTTTGGAAATGATCTTATATAAGACCCCACAACAAGCTATAGGCCTATACTCTTTTATGGTACTAGCATTCTGACTCTTTGGAAGGAGAGTGATAAGTGTAGAATTAATACTCTTCAGCAACTTTCCTGTCCTAAAAAAATCTTGCACTGCAGCTGTAACATCCTCTCCTATCCACAGCCATGAGCTTTTAAAAAATCTTGAAGTGAAGCCATCAGCTCCAGGCGCCTTTTCATCACCAATGGATAATAAAGCATTGTAAACCTCACAGGCTTCAACCGGAATAACTAGCTTAACTCTTTGGTCATGAGAAAGGATGGTACCAGTTCTAACAAGCTGCTGATCAACTGCCAAACTGGTCCTTGCAGCTGTACCCAACAAGTTATGATAGAATTCAACCACTTCTCTTTTTATATCTTCCTCATCTACTAGCTTATTTCCAGCCTCATCATACAGTAGGTTTATTCCATTAACCCCCCTGGACTTTAACGTAGCATGGAAAAGCTTATTATTTCCATCACCGCACCTTAGCCAATGAACTTTAGCCTTTTGTTTCAAAATCTGCTCTTCTATTTTGCTCCATTTTGCTAATTGTTTTTGAGCCAATCTTGTATCCTGAAAAAGCTGGACATTCAAAGGATCCTTACTTAGATCAGTCTGCAAAGAATCAACCCTTGCTTTTGCTGTAACAACCTCTAGACTAGCTTTCGACATCTGTGTTGTCAGGCTACGCAGCTGTTCCCTAACTTCTTTCAACTTACTCCAAACCTGGAACATCTTCACACCATCCACTTGCTTTCCCCAGCCTTTTAAAACCGCATTTTCAAAACCAGAGTGCTCAGTGAGACAATTCAGAAACTTAAAGCGCCTTACTACTCTCTTCACATTTGTCCCACTCACCATTAATAAGGGTGAATTATCTGAAGACCCCGGGTTTAGCACTTCCATCTTGACATTGTGAAACTGTTGCAGCCAAAAAGAATTACCAAAACCTCTATCTATTTTCGAATAAATCAAATTATGATCTCTTTTGTTGCACCATGTATATTGCCACCCAACATACACAAGTTCCTGTAACTGCGCATCAATAAGAGCAGAACTAAAAGCTTCACACTCAGCAGCAGTTACCGGGGCGCCTCAAATCCTATCATTAGAAGATAAAACATTGTTAAAGTCTCCCAGTATCACCCAAGCTTCCTGTGTGCAACTAGCAATTCTTCTCATCTCAGTCCACATGCCTTCTCTCTCTTCAACAGTATTTAGGCCATATACAAAAGTGATATGGAACTGAACGTTACCAGTCATATCAACAACTTTTCCATGGATAGATTGATCCGTGCGTGCAAGAATCTGATAGTGTACCTTCGTTTTATCCCACACTACCCAAATTCTTCCATTCACTGCCTCACTATAGTTATCAACAAACTCCCAAGATGGACCAAAATTTTTCCTAGCTGCACCGGCTTTCTGCTGCTTTATTTTAGTTTCAAGCAAACCAGCTAAAACAACATTATTACTCCTACACAACTTAACTACCTCATGTTGCCTGACTGTCTGATTCAACCCCCTAACATTCCAACTGAGGATATTCATTTAATTGGAATGGGAGGGACCAGGATCAACCTGTGGCAAACTAAAAGAACCAAAAGTAACCTCACTGACAACATTTCTCTCTTGCTCCTCTTCTGCTATACTTTGGAGTGAACCGAATTGATTCACTTGAGAAACTGCACTCTGTTGTTGAGGAACTTGAGTATTACCCTGATCTTGTCGCCTATTTAGAATCCTAACACCAACATTACCAGCATTTCCATTTTGTTGACTTCTTGTAACTGGGTGCCTAACTTGAACCCCCTCAACAGATTGTTGTTGAATATTAGTATTATTATTCTGGGCTTGCCTGTGCACCTCCCTAGCATTGTTACCAACCACTGGAACCCATTGATTTACAACTGGTGGATTCCGTCTTCTTCTTTGTTTCTGCGGTTGAACTCTCTCCCTGTGAGCTACAGGAGCTGGACACTGATGCCCAACTTCTTGACAGCGCTGACAGAAAACTGGCAGCCATTCATACTCAAAATCCTGCTCCCTAACTCCTGTAGCTGTTCGAAATCTAGTTTTCTTTATCAAAGGTTGGCTAATGTCCACTTCTACTAGGACCCTTGCAAAATTTAGCTTTGTTTGCTGCACTGTACCTCCATCAGTCCTTATGTGTCACTAATAGTTTATTTTTGAACGGTTGGGGTTACTTAGTTACGGACTTCAGTTTTGGTGTTATTTTATATTCTTTGTGCACTCCTTATTTCTTAAGTGTTTTTTTCTTTTAGTTTTGTAGAATAGTGTCACGTTTTGATGTTTTTCATGTTTCAAGCACTTAGGTACGAAAGTGTGATTTTGAGCTTAAAACGCTGCAAAGTGATCTTGTTGAAGTTTCTCGATCTCCATGGATATGTTCGTGAGTGACCGTAGTTCGATTTAAGCCAAGAAGTTCATTTGGGAAAAACTTAGACTTACCTTAGAAGAACATATTCAGAAGTTCGAATAAAGGTGTTGGAGTCGTTCAAGTGTGCAAGATTAGTGCAGTCTAGCCATTTCATCCATAACTCCTTCATACGATATTGAATCAACCTCAAATCAACGTCCACGCGTAGATAACTCAACGAGGTATCCAGCGGTAGGTTATGCGCACCAATCCGATAACAGATGAGCCCTATAGCTCCAGTTGAATGTGAGGAGACCCACCTGAAAATTATGCAGTTTTTGCGACCCATAGCCCATGCGTCGCTAATTTTAGCGACCTATAGCCCATGCGTCGCTAATTTTTGCGACGCATAGCCCATGCGTCACTAATTAGCGACGCATGAGTTTTGGTCGTTAAATTAGCGAGGCATGGTTATGCGTCACTAATTTTAGCGACGCATGGGCTATGGGTCGCTAAAATTAGCGACGCATAACCATGCGTCGCTAATTTAGCGACCGAAACTCATGCGTCGCTAATTAGCGACGCATGAGCTATGCGTCGCAAAAATTATCGACGCATGGTTATGCGTCGCTAATTTGCGTCACTATTTACTGTGTTTCTTGTAGTGAGAGAAGAAGAAAGATTACTAACCTCCAGAGCATTCCAAATCTCCGTCTTCCGCTCCGAAGTGAAAGTATGCCACTGGGCTCCAAGAGGTGGGAGAGTCACTTTCTTCGTGGATTCTTTGCTGATGAACTTTGCAGCATCCCTCGGCGTCAACCTATTGCAATAACATACACAAATTAATCCAACTAAATAAAACATACAATACCAAGTAAAGACGTATTCATGTACTTACACATGCCCAGGCATGGGCCAGATGACGATCTTGCCATTCACCCGCTCACCCGCCATGTACACCTCCCCCGTGTACCCATCATCCGGCAGGTTTGCAAACACGTCTGGGCCATCGACGTTCATTGTCTGTACGCATAAAATTGAAGTTTGAACCATGATAATTTGTAACAAAAAATAAAGTCTAACTTGTCAAATAACTTATCTTAAGGTGAGTATATATACAACTTCTTACGAATATTTTTGTTTTGCATGATTACCAAGTACAAACACATTGGCCAATGTGTTTGTATTTTTTATGCATGCAAACCATATTTAACTAAACTTCTCGTGTCATCAGGCTATATATATATATATATATATGGTTCACATGATTACCGCAGTACAAACTCCCTTAGTTACAAGACCCCAGGTACATTTAATTGTAATTTAAGTGTATACAGAGCCTTGGAATTAAGGGAGTTCGTACTGTTTACTCAATGCACACCATATTTAACTTATAACCTTTCCTTGGTTTACATGATTATCGAAGTACAAACACATTGGCCCTCAGACACACCTTCACTATCTAGTAATGGAAGTGATGGTGTGTTCGAAGGCCAATGTGATTGTATTTTTTATACATGTAAATCATATTTAACTAACATTTCCTTGCTTGACATGATTACCGCAATACAAACTTTCCTTGCTTTACAAGACCCCGACTACACTTGATTGTTAGTTAACTTATTGTCACTTAATAAGTCGTCACTTAATAAGTATAGAAGAGGACTCGGAAAGCAAGGAAAGTTTGTAATGTTTACTCTATAGATACCAGGAAATAAAGTCCATTTATTAGTAGGCCACGCGATGAGAATGACTGAAATAGGCCGGCACAGTAACAACGGCATTAGAAATGTTGTTGTTACGGTGCCTGCCTACTACAATCATTCACAACACAATGAGTGTTCAGTTAAATACAATCAGTTTGCTTAAATGTCAGTAAGGCTTACCAACGGGGGCAAACCAATAAAACGCTTACTGATCGACAGTAAACGTATAGTATTAGTTATCACCCAATGTAAGCCTAATCCAACACTTCCAAACTAATATATGTATATCATCATCACACCTATTCATTCCAATGAAAAACAAACTCTTATGTGTGTTCAGTCAAATACAATCAGTTCGATTAAATGTTGGGGAGACTGTTCTATGGGACTTAACCAATGTAACGCTCACTGGTCGATAGTAAGCATATACTATTAGTTAGGGCCCAAGAAAAATCTTACCAACACACAGAAACCGATTATAATAGCATCATCACCCTTAATAGCTTATATAACATAATTAAAATAATTAACATAATTATAATTATCAGAACTAAGTAGGCAGAATTTTAATCTTTTTAATTAATCCAACTTAATCCAAAATTTAACTAAATATTAAGCAAATTTAACATAAATATTAAGCATGAATATAATAACATGAAAACAGAACTAACTTAAACAATTTAACAGAACTAACTTAAAGCAAATTTAACATGCATATTAAGCATGAATAACCAATTTAATATGAATAAGGTATTAACATGAATATTATGATATTCAATTCCATTTAACATGAATATTACATGAATATTAACCAATTTACAGTTAAAAATTAGGGTTAATTTGGGGCTGTTCAAATCGAAGGTTGGATTTAGGCTAGAATATTATGATATTCAATTAACAGCAACATAATCATACTAAATTACAGTATAACTATAATAAATTAATACTAAATTATAAAATTATATTAAATTTCAGATAACATAATCAATTAACAGCCTCTAGTTAATTCTAACTAATTTAAAAAATTACAGAATAAATTTAAAAAAAATATTTAAACTGATTGTTGCTATACAACATATATAATTTACCATTTTACAACTTAAACAATCATAATTAAGAAAAAAATAAAAAGGCCCAAAAATTAGGGTTAGGGTTCTAACCTTTTTTGGGTACGGTACAAATTGAATCGGAGAGGTGAAGCGGGCGATCTACCAATTCAGCAAAAGAGAAGAATTAAGACAAGAAATTGAAATTGACAATTAATTTCAAATTGAGAAGAGACGATGAGAGGAATGAATTTACCTATTGGACAGAGATCGGGAGGAGAAGATCGAGGAGGCAGTGTCGGCTCCGGTAGTGGCAGTGGTGGATGGTGGTGGCTCCGGCGTGGTGGAGATGTTTATGGTTTGAATTGGGGGAGAAATAGAGCATGAAGAAGAGAATGAGAAGTCGTGGTGGCTGTGATGTGGTGGTGGTGGTGGTGGCGGCGTGGGTGGAGCCAACGTGGTGGTGGTGGTAGATTTCTGAGATGGGAGGAGAAGAAGGAGAAGAAGGAGAAGAAGGAGATTAGGGTTAGAAGAAGAAGGAGATGGGAAATGATTTGGGGAAGACGAAACCGTCTGTATCTGAGAAATATAGCGACGGATAGGCCATCCGTCGCTATTTGTTTATTTATTTTTTTATCTGTTTTTTTTATTCTGGTCAACAGACAGTTAGTGACGGATAGATTTACCCGTCGCTAAATTAGCGACGGATAGATCTAATCCGTCGCTACGTTGATGCCGGATTGACTCTTTCCAATGACAAACTGAGCTTAGAGCGCAGTTCGTCCTTGTCCGTCGCTAATGGTAGCGATCCGTTGCTAATTAGCGACGGATACCGTCCGTAGCTACTATTCCGTCGCTAAATGGTTATTTTCTTGTAGTGAAAGCTACAAGTCAGTGTATTATTCTACATGTAATTTATTGAGAAATGAAATGCAAACAAAAAAATGGAACCAAAGAAACAAGACAGATACCAGCAGGAAAGACGTAAATTACCAGGATACTATTCATCAATAACTTTGACTGAGTCTCTCTAGTACTACTTCTGATTAGTATCTAAACATAAAACCCTCGTACCTGATATTACTCCAAGTTTGAAACACTCCCAATCACCCAACAATAGAAGTGACATTCTTTATAATCACTCGAATCAGCTGCAAAATGTGAAATTTACCCTCCAGAACAGAACGCTTTGCCAACAGAAAAGATGTAAACTTCTCAAGTTATCCCAACATAAATGTGGGCATATCCATTGCTGCCATAATTTAAGAAATGGTACACCTCAGCTTCAAATGAAAACGGAGTAAAATAAGAGGTTTTGGTAAGAGAAAGACATTGGAGAGTTATGGAAGTTTATACCTTAATGATGCCGGACTAGAAAAATTACATGGAAGAATGCACATGGTCAATGTTAAGGATGATCCCAATATGTACAAATATATGAGGACGTAAATGATAAAATGTCTCAACAAAATCTTTTAGGGATACTTATGAAAAGTATCTCTAAATAGTGATTTTGAGAGAACTTACCCTATAAAATAGTGTCTCCATATGTTATTCATGATGAGACATAATTATATATGTGACTTAATAGTATAATATTGAGACACATGTAAAAAGGTATTTTTAAAAAAAGTGTCTCCATATGCATGTTTTGTTGTAGTGATCTGTTAATCTGGTTCATTACTTTTTTACTATTCCCTCAATTTTCTCCAAAATCTTTTCATTTAAGGGTCCTCCCTTGCCTTCTTTCCTTGGTGGACTATCCCTAAAAATAATTCAAAATAGAAAACATTTTAGAAAATTTTTATGCAAGATAATTTTTATGTGCAATGACTTGCATGCATGTTTATGACCTTAAAAGAAAAAAGGCCATTTTTTTAATACTCTATTAGTATTTCTAATATCGTTTTAAACCTTACTAATTGTACATTTTGGTCCACGAATATGGCCAAGAAGTGCTCTAAACATTGTTAAAAAATCGGATTTTGAATCAGCTAGACAACCTTAGTATTTTAACAAAAGAAAAGGAAAAAAGAAGAAAAAAATTGAAAATAACCTAACTAATAAGATAAAACATAATAAAATCAATAAAGTTTATCTTCCTCTCCATAAATTGTTTTGGGTACCGGAGCTTCCATGTCTAGAGGGGTAAGCTCCGGTATGGAGATTATATACGGTTCCAGTACTGGAAAAAATCGGTTTATAATTTTTATTTTACAAAAAAAAATAAAAAAATAAAAAAAAGTTAAAAAAATAATTTAGAAAATAAAGAAAAATAAAACTTAAATAGTTAAGGCCTCCTTTGTTTTGCACATCTAGAGATTTTTTTTTTTTGTTTGTGTGTGCATGTCCGTTCAAAACAATATACAGATTTTGTGAAAATTACTTTTCAGAATTTTCACTTAATAGAATTCCCACTTGTCGCACTATATAATTAATTTATCTAATTACGCTTGTTGAGGTAGCGTATAATTGAGACAAGTTATATTTTTTAATAATGAACTTAATCAACAATAATGTTTGGGAGAAAATAAGAAAGTTTGAAATTTGAAAATTTTGTTATGTTAGTACTCGAATAACATTTGTACATAGGCCAGAGGAGGCGGTTTTGTGTACATTTTATCAGAAATGATTGGCGTAAAATGGGTAGAACTTTAAGAGTGGATATTCATATTAGTGGTAATTCAGTATAAATAAAGAAATAAAAACCTTAAATTGTTCTGGAAAGCCCACGTTAAAGCTTAATGGAACGATGCTCTTTTTTAATCGGCTAAATGGTGACTCGAACCTCCAACCTATTAGTTGGAGGTGAAGAAGCTTACTAACCGAGCTATACTTCGTTATTTCAATGGAACAATGCTTATAATACTTGATTAGTACAACTTTAATTTTGCCTATATAATAATAATAATTGATACGGGAATAAGTGGTACAAGCTACGATCGTCGAACACCCTAACAGAGGACTCGAACTCTCAAGCAACCCTCGAAGATCCCAGGAGGTGGCCAATATCCCCAGACCACAATCCTACTCTTCGACGTGGGACAAGGGTCGAAACACGTAGATCACCCTACTTCGCCACCTAACTGTCGAAGGAATCACTAAGGTCGAACGGGAAGATAATATACTATGGTCCTGTCCAGGAAGAGCACCAAGAACAAGCATGGGGCCCGCATCGTATCCTATATATGTCTCATTTATTACACTTGGCACACTGTTCTTTCCCCATCTCTCTAACCATGCTGAAATTCTCTCTCTACATTGAATTGCCACACGGTCTAATTTCGGTAGGCCGTTTATAGATCCCTTCCCCTCCAACTTTCCACTGTTTTGCAGGTGCTCAAGTCCCGTTAACACTCAAAATACTCCTTCCGTTCGCTTCAATGGAATGAGAGAGATGGTGTCGTAAGCTCTTGAACCGGTTTTACCCTCATCATCTTGGCGCCGTCTGTGAGAACGGTGACTAGAGCCATGGCAAAACGGAAGACGATGAAGCAACCGGAAACCGCCGCGAAAAGCCGAGAAGAAACCCCAGTCAGCCCCGAAGACCTAGAAGACACCACTAACAGAGACACCTCAGACCGGGAAGATGACGAAGTTTCCCATGACCCGCCCCCACCCTCACCTTCCCACTTGGAAGACACCTCGAGGCGAGTACCCGACAAAGTTGAGCCCCAAATCTTGATGACGGGGGACAACTGACCAAACTCGTGCGTAGCGTGTGAGAAAATGTCATCGACAGTCGACTACCCCAGAAAAAGAAGCCCGCGGAAAGCGCTTCCACTCGAAGCAAACAATCCGGGGTAACCTCAAAACCGATAGAATAGAGGGGGAAGCCGACCCCTCGAAGCACGGGGGAAACCTGTGCAGGAAGCTCGATCATAACCCCTCACGGAAGGAGTTTGAACTTTGAACTATAAGGGCAAAGGCCCGACGCGAGAGCACAACCCCCGAACTCGCCCCCTCTACTCAATACCAGAGGGTGACACGGAGATTTCTGATGATGATGGCTCCGATTACGATCGAAAGGCGCTCGAGAAGAAGAAATAGAAGTATGAGGAGTTACTCCGTGCCCACGATCGAAATCATTATTATCTTCTTCCTCCTCCTCCTCCTCCTCCTCCTCATCATCATCATTATCTTCGTCCTCCTCTTCATGATACCATACTTGAACATCTGAGAATTTAGAGTCCAAACGGAGTCAAACTCCTCGTTTCCCCAGCGAATCGGCCCTGGTGGTTTGGCCATGGCACCGCACGGCTGTCCCCTCCCGTATGGTTGAAGTTGAAGCTTGCTTGGATTCATGATGTCGATTGTTGTTGTGGAAGCGTCGTAAAGATCTTCACAACCAGGCTCTAGATGCCAAGTTGATGGATACGTAGCAAGATAGGAATATAAAACAAGGTAAAAGTATAGAATTACCTGGATTTACTACTAAAGTAACTATTTCCCCTAACACGATCACGGTTAGGCGAAGAAAGCCACTAAAGAGTAGTCTTCCTTCTTGCTACTATCTCCCCGGTAACAACGGTATAATAATACTTATCTCCCTCTGTCGCAAGGTATAATAATGCACAACGCAACAATCTCTAGAGATGAACTCACGAGTTTATTGACTGAAATGAAAATAATGAATGTTTTACACTGGTATTTAAAAGAATAGAAATAACAGGCTTAGCCCACTAAGTTACGGGTTAAGCCAACTAAAGGAATATTCTAGAGAAAAACCTCTAACCCTTGTCGACTAAATCAAACTAAGAATCTGAAATAACATATCTAAACTTAATAGTCTTTATTCAAAAGGAAAGCAAATAAATCAAAAGACGACAACTAAGGAAAGACTCCCTAGCTGCTCCACCGCCGACCTCCTACTCGTCCCCTGGGCCGCATGGCCCATCCTGCCGGGCTCTCTTCCTCGTGATGCTTGGCCCATGTCCTCCGGTATCCATCAATTATCTTCTTCCTCCTCCTCCTCCTCCTCATCATCATTATCTTCCTCCTCCTCATGATACCATACTTGAACTTGAAGAATATCATTCGCATTGGCCTGCTGTTCTCTTTGTATTTCCTTTGCTGATTTCTTCGCTTTTTTCGAGCAGCGGTCATCTACCTTGAGCTTCTTCAGTGTAGGTATATATCCTATGTCTAGCGGGATCTCCTCCAGCTTTTCCATACCGTCAAGTTCAAGCACCTCAAGACATGGAAAATGTGTGCTTTCAGCCCTCCAACACTTGAGCTTTAGATCAGCCATATTGAGGTACTTTAATTTTTGAAATCTACCCTCCTCTGGCTCCCATATCCTGCCTTCAACCGCCTCATTCCAGAGCTGAAGCTCTTGAAGATTTGGTAGTGACCCAAGCATTGATGACATCTGCTCCCACGAACCAAAAATGGGATCTCCAACCAAATACAACCTTTTAAGATTGTTAGGGAAGACAAAGTCCGCCGGCAAACATGGGGCTAGTATTTTGGGTAAAACAACAAGGGAGAAAGATTCAAGTTGGCACAGACGAACAAGGTTATTGAGGCCATACTCTGTTACATCATCAAAGAACATTCTCAATTCCTTCAAATTTGGTATTCTTCTGACCAGACTTTCCGTCAATTTGAGATTCCATACATATCCAAGCGTTTGTAGATGTTGTAGAACCGTCGAATTGGCTTCTTCGCTAGGCTCTGTTGGTGGTAAGGCCAAGGTGCACCTCGCGAAACCTATCTGTATATGCCTCAATTCATGAAGCTTCCAAATATCTGCCGGCAAAATTAATTCTACTTCATCATCCACTTTATCTGAATCATCTTCCATGAATGATAATGTCTCAAGCTTCTGAAGGTTGGATATCGACTCCGGTACCACTACGGTAGCACTTCTATATATCCAACAACGAAGTAACCTCAAATTAGTTAGTTCAAATATATGACTTAACATGGAATCTCTACTTACCACCACATTGTATAGCACTTTTAGTAATTTCAAGCGTGCAACGAGTAACGGTAGTTGCTCCTGATGGGCAAGATTTCCTTTCATGAATAGCAAAGAACGGGCAGACGCGTTGCAAGTATCATCATCTGAAAATGAGTAGGAGTCGGTGCCATATACACTTACACGGCGCTCGGATTTAATGATACTTTCCAAAGTACCTCCGTCCTTGTGAGTGAAACATTGTAGAAACTTATCTTCTTTAGCTTTTACGATGCTCAACTCCCGTAGCATATCATGAATGCCGCATTTTTTTATTTTTCCATCATACTCGTTTCTCTCCCAGACCAAGACAAGGCTTCTTTTGACAAGATCCTCCAAGTACTCCTCACCAATCTCCTCCACTGTTTTACTTGCCTTGGGTTTCACAAAACTTTCTGCAACCCAAAGATGAATTAATCTGTCGGCCCGAATAAGTTCATCTTCAGGATAGGCTCCAGATAAAGGAAGCAAGACTCCAAGTGAGGAGGCAAGTTGTCATAACTCAATGATAGAACTCCATCTAATTGCCCATCTCCTCCAGTAGCTGCTGCTTCATTGATGTTTCTTTCCACTTCTTCCCAGTAATCCTCGGTCATGTTGGATTTGAGCATTCCAGCAACCACAACGATCCTCACTGGGAGTCCTTTGCAATTCTCCGCAATCCTTCTTCCCACAGCTTCGAACTCAGGCAGGCAGATTTCTTGTCCGTACACCTTTTTGCGTAGTAGATCCCAACTTTGGTCTTCGTTCAGTAATGACATTTGGTGTTGGGGACTAGTGGAACTGACTGTTTCTGCCACGCCTGATAATCGCGTGGTTAAGATCACACGACTACAATTTGAATTATTCGGGATTGCAGTCAGTACACTGTTCCACGCTTTTGCATCCCACATGTCATCTAGAACAATGAGGAATCTTTTTCTGAAAAGCTTTTGATAAACACTCTTGATAAGTGACCCGAGGTCTTCCTCTGTTGTCCCGGCAGATTTTTCTTGACCAAGGAGGAGACACATGAGAATATCTTGTATGTTATATTGTTGGGAAATAGTAACCCACAAACAAACATCAAAATGACCAACTGTATCTTGGTCTTTGTAGACAGCTCTGGCCAAAGTAGTCTTTCCGATTCCCCCCATTCCGACAATTGGAATGATTTGGAGTGATTCTTCACGGCTTTTAACACGTTGAACAATCTGTTTCAACCCGTCATCAAGTCCCACCTTTGCATCGTTGCTGCTAGATTCGACCACTACGGATGAACTTGGAGTTGAAGAAGAATCATGGGCAGAGGTATCTTTGTCCTCCTGTTTGAACATCTCCTCCTTCATCTCCTCTACCTTTTGCAGAATGGCACCGACTTCTTCAATGCAGTTGTTGAACACCGCAGTAGGCACCAATGTGACGTGATCACTTGGAACCACAGACTCACACGGGGAAGCACCCTTCAGAGTTGTTGGTTCCATTAGATCTTCAGTGAGTCGACTGTCCAGTGGACTAATTGGTGTACTTGCAACAAAATAGTCCAATAAATTGAAAAACGCAAAAGTATTTTTTTCTTTTATTTTTTTTGGTTTTCTTTGAGTGGTCTTCAATTCGATTAGATCTTCAAGTTGGTAGGCGACATCAGTGAGTCGACTTTCAAGTGGACTAATCTGAGATGTGAACTTCATAGGAATAGCTTCCAGAAATTCTTGCAAGGAAATGATGTTTTGGCGGAGAGAGATCAGTTGATCTTTGGTGGAAAAAGAACTGTAATCTTGATCATCATGTGAGAGGACATATTGTATTGCTTGGGAAAGAGAAAGGAGAGAAGCATAGGCCGCCATTATAATGGATTAATTTGGTGGTGATTTAATTGTCTGGTGTTGTGTTTCTGGGTAAAAAGGCCTTAATTTTGGAATTAAGTGAAAGAAAGCAAACACAAATTGGGATGGATGATGTTGCTAATTGGGACTTAAAAGAGAGAGAGATAGTAGGTAGCTAGAAAGTGTGCTTAGGTTGGTAGTGATGATGTTACTCGTAGCTTTCCTCGTACATATATATAGTAGCTTTCCTCGTACATATATATACTTCGTAGTAGATAGAAGATGATATATAGATGCTTAGGCTTGACTCAAAGTTGTATGAAAACAAATAATGTATTCATACGTAAATTAAAGTACAGTAGTAAAGATCCACATGGATTAATAATCATATCACACATCTCCCGTAAGAGTGACCGGCGGGTATTCAGCGCCCAATCAAAATTCTAAAAGTGAAAGAAAAAAAAAAGTTGCTTTCATTTTCTGTTTCATTTTTATTTTTTAATTAGAAATTTTATTTATCCTGTTTTATTTTTTTTAATTAATTATTATGTAATGTTATAAGAAGTTCTGAAAGTTGAAGTGGTAACACACCTATTTGTCTAAAATTTTGCTAAATGGAGGAGACATGATAAATTAAGTCATAAACTGATACTGAAACATGCGCGGGCATATATGGGCAATTAGGGGATGTTGATGTAAAACATTCGTGTTATATATTGTACTCCATACAAATTCACTACCATCCTAGCGAATTCTTTACGTTTGGTTTGTTGACTTTTACATAGTTCCGTTTAACCTCTAATAAATCATAAATTTTATCGAAGATACAATTAATAAAATCATATAGTAAAAGTAGAGACGCTATATTTTCATAATATATTTTATAAAATAATTTTTTATTATAGTTTAGGAATAAACAGAGGTCAAACGGAATATATAAAAATCTACAAAAACAAACGTAAATAAATGACTGAGACTGATTAGTACGAGATTGTAAATATTAAAGTTGGTAAAAATATTTGGTTTGAAATAGAAAAATGAAAACCACCATTTTCAAGGGAATTTTGTCTAAACCCACAAGTAGTAAATGCAATAGTAAATGTGGGCTTTTTACATGTTTAGTTTGCTACTACAATTTATACGGCACGCAACTCACGCGTTACGTATTCCTGCGTGCTATAAATGGAGTAAATGTGGGACTTTTACATGTTTAGTTTGCTACTAAAATTTATGCAGCACGCTGAAAGAATGTAGGATCGATATAACTTACTTTAGATACAAATTACCAGCCAATAGGTCCAAGATTGACTACGGGGTTCAGTGAACACATACGCCAACCTGCAGATTAACAAATACAGATAATATATATAAATTAAAGCACAGCGGAATATAAAGAAGAACATGTGTTTGAAACTTTTCAAGCAGCTTTGGTAAGCTTGTTTGATGCCCAGTCAAGGAAGAAAATCAACTAGAAAAGATCTTGTTCGTACAACGCTGTATACTCTCAATATCTATCCTAGTAAAACAACACTAGTCACCTATAAGATGATATAGAAACCAATCTATCTATTCTACCTTCAATACGCTGTTAGAGAAGTCTAGAATATAAACTAGTGTAAAAGACACAACGAACTAAAACAATAAAACTATAAAACTCTGAAACTCGATCGCATTTGCTCTCTGTGTCGTACCCTTCTGTTTGTCGATACTATGCTTTATATAGAGGTGGAAAGCCTTGATCGACTTCAATCAGGAAACGCGCTTGAATGAATCTGGACATGCCCCGGTAATAATCTTCTAGTAGGAATCGACTTCATCTTCAAAGACTCCTTTTCCTTCTATGACATGAATTCCTTTTTGAGTCCTTTTCGACTAAGCCTTCTTCCATCTTTAGCCTTCTTGTAATTCGACAAATCCCATGTATAAATCAACTTCATGCACAAGACAACCAACTACAGATATGGAATAGTTATTGTGTTAGAATAGGTAAAACTATATAAAAAAGCGGCTAAGTGCTCTGTTTCCAGAACTTAGGGGTTGAGTAAACCTATAGGTGAATCCCTATGTCAACACCCTAAAAACAGTGACACTTACACACGCGTTGCGTGGTGTTGTGTGCTATGTGAAAACTTTACAAATAATGTATTGAAATGTATCGATTAATATGTATACTTAATAGAAATATATACTAACTGATAATTATTAAATAACTAATTGAGTAATTGAACTTAATGAAACGATGTCCTATAAATGTATATAGTGTTTGTTGTCATGCAATGAATAGTTTTGAATTGAACGACATTAGACGGACGAAAAGTATTCCTCCGATGAGTTAATAACCATCCGGTACAACGGTAGACTATTAAAACATCATCTTTAAAACTAATACTAGACTTCTTTGGCACCTGAGTATGAAAACGGACAAGTTGTGGATCCGTTGGATACACAACTACTATCTTAAAGGTGTGGATATTGAACAGTACAGTCCTACAACAACCTGCTCATGGCTTATGCGGCAGATTCTTAAGTTGCGGGATGTGGTAATGGGATTGAATGGTTGGGAGGACTCAAAGGTGACTGGACAGTTTTGTACCAAGACATTCTATACATAATTGCAGCCAGAAAAGCAGACTATCCCATGGAGAAAAATTATGTACATGAATAAGGCAAGGCAGAGGACACAATTTATTCTTTGGATGTGCTGTCTCGATCGCTTATATACCAGAGAAAGATTAGAAAGGTGTAATGTAGTTGATATTGCAATTTGTGTGTTATGCGATGATGCACAGGAAACAGTCGACCATTTTTTTTCGAATGCAGTATGGCAAAAGTTGTCTGGGCCAGATTGTTAACTTGGATGAAAATCCAACATCAGGTTACTGGATTCAAAGAAGAATTGGGCTGGATTCTTAATGGAGCTAAAGGGAAATCAATGCAAGCTTTGCTTCCGAAAATGACATTTACGGAAGCAATCTATGCGATTTGGAGGGCTCGAAATATGAAGATATATCAACACGTGCCATTCCATATGCATATTGTCGAAGAAATAAAGAGTATAGTGAGGTTTGTTGCATAGGAGATGACAAGCTACTTAGTTATTGCTATAACTTGTAAAGTTGAATAGAAGGTTGCTTGTCAACATTTAGTCGTTGTAGTCGATTGTGTTGTACTTGGTTTTCATATAGCCTGTCTGGATCTTAGGATCGATGTTGTGTTTTGATGATTTTGGAATAAAAGTAAAACAATTTTGGTTCCAAAAAAAAAAACCATCTTTCGCATGTTAATTGGTGTTTTTCATCAGTTGAATATACTATCATGTGCGTCATTATCTCTTTCCATTTTGCTCTGTCGATTCCTTAATTTTGTTATGTCGATGCTGCATATTCCTATTATTAGATAATGAAAAGGGGGCAGAAAGAAATAGTTGATGGATAGATCTCTACATGAAGCTAAAATCAATTCAAAAAAATTGATGAAATATGAAATCCTAAAATTTAGTTTAATGATTGGGTAATTTATAAATCTAATGTGAAAGAGAAAATAATAAATATAAAGATCTTTTTAGAGGAAAAGTAAACGTAAAAGAAAAAGAAAGAATGAATTTGTTTTCTCCACCGCTCTTGCCCCATCGCCATAAATAGAAGACCACGGTCTTCACAAAATTTGGTTTTTCATAATCGAATAAAACTTATATAGTGAAATTATTTCATCTCTCATAATAATAAAGAAATAATCCACATCAAGTTGGAAGCAAGATCAAAAAATTAGTGGAATTATTTCATCCCTCAAATTTGTCGAGCAGGTGGAAAGATATAAAAAATTAAATTCGGGACCCAAGTCCTTTCTAAATAATAATAAAAAAAAACGAAATGTTATGCCAACTGGATTCGAACCCAAGATTTTTCTCTACATAATGAATAAGAAAAAAGAGAAAATATATTACGTCAACGGAATTCGAACCCCACATCTATACTTAAAATTGACACATGTACGCATCAAATTGAATTGAGTAAATAAGATTAATGATTAGATTCAAATTGAAATTGAAATTAAATTCAACTAATTTAATGACTACTCCAATTTATCACTATTTGGTTATATACTACTCTATAAACACTTTTTTAATTTTTGTCTACGGTAAAACCCTTAGCCGTAAAAACATAAACAAAACGCAACTTGAATCGGTTGCTCCAACATCATCATCAATCCACCAATAAAAGCAAAACCTAATCAATCCATCCATGTCTCAAATTGGGTGCTGAGGATCAAGAAGAAGAGAAGCCGGTTTGGGCATCTCAAGTTGGTATTAACAACTATAATCTCAACAGTTGTGTACTTTTAACTACTACTAGTTCTTATTAACAACTTGATCAGATTATTTATTGTTAGACTAGAAAATATAAGTGGGAACACCTAATACGGTCAAAATTTGAAGTAACCATGTGAGTACGTTACATGTGCAATTAATTGGCCAGCCAATGATGGACTCTCTCGTGGATGGGAAACAAACAAATTAAAATGAACTCACTAATTGCATGAGTATTTTATTTAGAAAAATTAACTGATAAACTGTCTGATAGCTTATAAGTTAGTTGATAATCTAGTTGATACGGTTCAACTCAAGCAGAAACCGATAAAATTTCAACGTTGTCAGAATTCGACGAAATTTAGTCGGCAACTTCAGAACGACGTGAAATTCCAAAGTTTGATGGCAGTCTTACACTACAAAAAATCTTGTTTTAGATCCGTGACTAAAATGGCTTAGCCACGGATAGATCCATTGCTAATAAGACCGTGGCCGTTTTTGGCGTAGCAACTCCTTAGCCACAGATGCTATTCGTGGTTAAATTTAGCCACGTTTCGGCTCCCCTAGCGACGGATAGATCCTTTACCGGGTTGGATCCGGGCTTTGGGCTCTACCACAGATAGATTATATCCGTGGCATGATGTTCCAACGGATAAATTCTATCTGTTAGAACAGCTGTGCATAATAAATGGAAAGTGAAAAAAGATATAGTGACAGATAGAATTTATCTGTTAGTGACCATACATACGAATATTTTTCTATCTGTGGCTATATTTTTTGTAATTGTTTTTTATTTTACTGAATGTTCGTTTTGTTTTGTCGATTGGAATACGTATTTGATGATAATTATACATTTAATTATATGAACTTATACGAAAATTATTCGAATATATACAAAATCAAAATTGTACAAAATAAAAACAGAAAAAAGTGATGTACGTACGATAATAAGAAAAAAAAAGTGTACGAATATATAAACTACATAATAAAATGTCCGAATGTGAATCCAAGGGACTGGGACCGGGGCAACTGTGGGGGTGGCTGAGCTGGACGACAGGGCAGCCTGGGTCTGGGAGGCGATGAACTGCTGCACCATGAGCTCCATCTTCTTCCTACTCTCCGCCATCTCCTCCCCCCAATTCTTCTGCCTCTCCGCCTCCATCTTTCGTTGCCTCTCTACCGCCTCCTCCTCCAACTTCCGCTGTCTCTCTGCCGCCTCCTCCTCCAACTTCCTCAGCTTCTCAGCTGCCACCTCCTCCAACTTCCGTTGCCTCTCCTCGAACTGCTTCTGGGACTCCTGCAGGAACATCTATGCAACTCAGCGGGTCTCCTCCTCGCGCGGCACGATTTCTTCAGATCCCTGTGCTGCTGCAGAAGCTCCTCGGCCGCCAGACGGCGGGACCTAGCACGGGAAACTCCTAGGGAGACGGTTGAAGAAGTAGGACCTACAACATGGGACATACTCCCAATGCCGTAGATGCGGCCCATCTCACTCAACTCGTTGATCCCACGATACATGGCGTTCTTCTCCACCGGTGTGAGATCAACGCCGCCTGCCTCCTCAACAGCCTTCCGCAGCCTCTCCGTGTACGTCACCTTTTATCATGAATTAAATATAAATACATATAATGTATATTTATATGTATAAAATTAAAGTGCTAATTTAATAAAGATTGTACCAACCGATATGAACGCAGCCTTGGGGTCACTCCATTCGCCTGTCTTGCTACGCTTGAAGAGGACATGCAAGTCGTGGAGTGACATCTCCTCCCCCTCTAAGCCCTAACAAGTTGTAGCATATATATAAACATGTAAACAAGTTATTAACAGGTTATATAAACATGTACACAAGTTATATATATAAACATATTATATAAACGAACAAGAAACTAGAAGAAAAAGAAAACATATTATGCATTTCAAAATCATAAGATGTAAATAAACGTACCGAACGGCGGTGTAGCTCCGAAGCTGAGATAGACCCAGTGAAGTGCTGCGAGGTACCGACCCCAACATCAGGCGCCTTCCCGCGGTTGAGGGCATTCTTATCGTCAGTTGCCTGCACCCACAGCTGGCCCCAGTATGCATTCCACAAAACATAATGCTCTGGGTTGATGTAGTTAACCCAGAGATGCTTATCGTCCACCACACGCGCCTGCCTGGCCTTGTGGATCTCCTGCTTGTAGATCTCAGAGGTCTCGTGGTTGAAAACCCTCCACAGTGACTGAATGTTCCTCTGAGGGATCCAGAAGTGTTTTTGCATGCAAAAAGGCCGATCCCATGCATATACAATCAAGCATTAACATATAAACGGAAGACAAGGTTTTGCGTGGGCGCCACCTACCCAATATGAATGCGGTCTAATCTAACACTGTGTAACAAGGTGCATGGGCGCCGTCTACCCAATGTGAATGTGGCCTAAAAATTTGTGTGTGGGCGCCGCCTACCCAGCCTAAATGCGGTCTATAAAAAAAAACGATTAACTATTACGTACCCTCATCTCCTGGAAGTGACCCTTCCTCACATGGAGAGGAAGAGTGCTCCACTTCTCCCCGCCACTCCCCTGTCCGGGAGCCACCAGATTTCCAGAAAGTATCTTCGAGAGCTTTTTTGTAGCAGCTTTAGGGGCAAACCTGTAAGATATGAACATGGTTATTAATAACATAACCGTTAGTATTGATGTAACTTATTAATGAAAACGGTGTAACACATAATAAATTACTTACTTCATCCCATAAAAGTGCAAGACCGGAAGGCCTTGTACGTATGGCCCTCAAACCACTCCTCGGGGCACCCATCCTCCTCAGACTGTGAAGTGTCATAAGCAGAACCCCTGCTCGATCCCGGAGAGTCGGTCTCCGACACGTGAGAAGGAGTTCCCTAAGAGAACTGAGGCTGCCGCAGCTGACTACATGTTGGGGTCAATGCATCAATAGAGTCCTCCAACTCCGTGCCTGAGCCGGCAGTAGGTGGCGTACCCTGATCAGGCGCTGGTGATGCTGCTAGTCCTGCTCGTTTTGCCTCGGTGGCGATGCAGGGTAGGGGTGCTGGCGAGGCATATCTGCATAACATGAACAAAACTTAACCAAAATGTTCTAAAAATTTAATAAAAATTAATGAAACCACTAACAAAATTAATCAGTTTTATCAATAATTAACCAAAATTAATCAAACCACTAATAAAATTAATCAGTTTTATCAATAATTAATCAAAACTAACCTGTGTACCAATGATTAATAAAAATGTTCTAAAAACATAACCAAAATTAATGAAACCACAAATTTTTATTGATTTAAATTCATTAAACTAAATTCCATAATCCAATTTAATCCAATTTTATCAATTTCCAGGATTGAATCCATATTAACAGAATATTAACAGAAATTAATCCATATTATCACAAATCATACATATTATTAGAAATTGAGACATATCACAAATCTTCCATATTAATAGAAATTCGTACATATTAATCCAAAATTAACATAATAAATATTACAATTTAGATTAACTCAATTTAATTTAATTTAACTTAATATCCAGCAATAATTTTATTTAAATCCGTATTAATAGAAATTAATCCATATTAACACAAATCATCCATATTAACAGAAATTCATACATATTAATTCAAAATTAACAGAATAAATAATATAATTTAAATTAAATCAATTTAATTTAATTTAACTCAATATCCATAATTAATTTTTTTTAAATCCATATTAACAGATTAATAAAATTAACGAAATTAATAATTAATTTACATAATTAATTTAAACTAACTAAATGCAATTTATTTAATTGTATTGGATTAAGCAATCTGTTAATTTAAATTGCTTAACCTAAATTAAGCAAAATTAGGCAAATTAACAGAATTGAGCTATAATTTTAGTACAATTAACGAAATTAACAGCATTGTTCTTGATTAAAAAAAACAAAAGAAAAAAAAAACCAAAAAAATTAGGGTTTTAGGGTTAGCAAAATACAATTTCTTGTTTAAGACCAATTTGTAAGTTGAGACCGTGAGACCAAGCATTCCGGATCATCCATTCTATTGTATCAATCTCGCGGGTCATGTTATAACCCGGTTTACTCGTTTCGGGTCATTAAACGGGTTATCAATAAATAATAGAGAATTGACCCATTTCTTTTCAGTTTCCGTCATTTATCGATTGAAATATCAGAGAGTAGAGAGAGAAAGTTTCCTCCGCTTGAATTGTTCTCGTCGCCGCGCAATCGAAGCTTCAGATGTCGTCGCCGCGCAATCGAAGCTTCAGACGTCTTCTTCAGCTGTTGAAGGTTTGATTTCGTTCCTTTCTGTTGTTTTTCACTCATTTTCGAAACCCTAGTTTACTCATTTTCGCTTGAATCATCATCTCCGCCGCCTGAATCGTCTCCTCCGCGATGAGGTTCTCTGTCCTTTACGTCTAACTATAACTCTACATTCTCTCCGATTTTGCTATGTTTATGCAGTTAATCCTCACAAGTCAAAGCTTACTTTTGCTCGATTTCTTCCCTCACATTTATGTAAGTTTCTCGATCTCCGTGTTTTCGATTTTGGTCGATTTTATGTAAGTCGAAGCTAGCTTCATTCACTTCTGCTCGATTTCGCATGCGCTCGTTTTCATCTGTGTTTCCTGCATTTTTTTCTGTTCATTTATTCGATTTTTGCTGGTGATCGATATTCTATGTTGTTTGTTTGTAAGGTTTACTTCGAGGTTTACAAATACTGTTTGGTTTGATTCAGTGTGTTAAGGTTTGTCTTAGATAGCATTGAGTTTCTGTTTAAATTATGCTGCATAATTTATGCATAAGGTTTGCTATGTGTGGTTTCCATTCATCCGTTTTACATAATTTCATTTTCTTGAGTTTCATATGATGTTTGTTTGAGTTTTATTTGATGCATGTTTGAGTTTTACCATTGCTGTCCATGCTCATATTTTTATATGCATTTTTTATTCAAACTTAACACAATGATAATGGTTCCTTTTCCATTCTGTAGCTTATTGAATTATAATTGTTCCTTTTCCCTTTTTTTTCAAAGATAAAACTCAAACATGGATCATATAAAACTGAAACCTGTATCTTTGTGAAATTATAAGTTTTCCTTTTCTATTCTACAAAGATAAAACTCAAACCTGCTTCAGATAAAAATCAAACTTCTATACATTAATATGGTGCTTGAGGATAAATTTCATTTTTTTGAGTTTCATATGATGTTTGTTTGAGTTTTATTTGATGCATGTTTGAGTTTTACCACTGCTGTCTATGCTCATATTTTTATATGCATTTTTTATTCAAATTTAACACAATGATAATGGTTCCTTTTCCATTCTGTAGCTTATTGAATTATAATTGTTCCTTTTCCATTTTTTTTCAAAGATAAAACTCAAACATGGATCATATAAATCTGAAACCTGTATCTTTGTGAAATTGTAAGTTTTCCTTTCTATTCTGCAAAGATAAAACTCAAACCTGCTTCAGCTAAAACTCAAACTTCTATACATTAATATGGTGCTTGAGGATAAATTTCATTTTCTTGAGTTTCATATGATGTTTGTTTGAGTTTTATTTGATGCATGTTTGAGTTTTACCAGTGCTGTCCATGCTCATATTTTTATATGCATTTTTTATTCAAATTTAACACAATGATAATGGTTCCTTTTCCATTCTGTAGCTTATTGAATTATAATTGTTCCTTTTCCATTTTTTTTCAAAGATAAAACTCAAACATGGATCATATAAAACTGAAACCTGTATCTTTGTGAAATTGTAAGTTTTCCTTTTCTATTCTGCAAAGATAAAACTCAAACCTGCTTCAGCTAAAACTCAAACTTCTATACATTAATATGGTGCTTGAGGATAAATTTCATTTTCTTGAGTTTCATATGATGTTTGTTTGAGTTTTATTTGATGCATGTTTGAGTTTTACCACTGCTGTCCATGCTCATATTTTTATATGCATTTTTTATTCAAACTTAACACAATGATAATGGTTCCTTTTCCATTATGTAGCTTATTGAATTATAATTGTTCCTTTCCATTTTTTTTCAAAGATAAAACTCAAACATGGATCATATAAAACTGAAACTTGTATCTTTGTGAAATTATAAGTTTTTTTTTTCTATTCTGCAAAGATAAAACTCAAACATGCTTCAGATAAAACTCAAACTTCTATACATCAATATGGTGCTTGAGGATAAATTTCATTTTTTTGAGTTTCATATGATGTTTGTTTGAGTTTTATTTGATGAATGTTTTAGTTTTACCACTGCTGCCCATGCTCATATTTTTATATGCATTTTTTATTCAAATTTAACACAATGATAATGGTTCCTTTTCATTCTGTAGCTTATTGAATTATAATTGTTCCTTTTCCATTTTTTTTCAAAGATAAAACTCAAACATGGATCATATAAAACTGAAACTTGTATCTTTGTGAAATTATAAGTTTTCCTTTTCTATTCTGCAAAGATAAAACTCAAACATGCTTCAGATAAAACTCAAACTTCTATACATCAATATGGTGCTTGAGGATAAATTTCAGTTTTTTGAGTTTCATATGATGTTTGTTTGAGTTTTATTTGATGAATGTTTTAGTTTTACCACTGCTGTCCATGCTCATATTTTTATATGCATTTTTTATTCAAATTTAACACAATGATAATGGTTCCTTTTCCATTCTGTAGCTTATTGAATTATAATTGTTCCTTTTCCATTTTTTTTCAAAGATAAAACTCAAACATGGATCATATAAAACTGAAACCTGTATCTTTGTGAAATTATAAGTTTTGCTTTTCTATTCTGCAAAGATAAAACTCAAACCTGCTTGAGATAAACTCAAACTTCTATACATCAATATGGTGCTTGAAGATAAATTTCATTTTTTTGAGTTTCATATGATGTTTGTTTGAGTTTTATTTGATGAATGTTTGAGTTTTACCACTGCTGTCCATGCTCATATTTTTATATGCATTTTTTATTCAAATTTAACACAATGATAATGGTTCCTTTTCCATTCTGTAGCTTATTGAATTTAACACAAATTTACCACTGTTGTCCATGCTCATATTATATTTGAGTTTTATTTATATTATGTTTGAGTTTTACTTATATTATATTTGAGTTTTACTTGAGTTTGAGTGTTTTGAGTTTATTTTCTTTGTGTTTTTTTTTGCAGCAATCATGGTTAATATTTGCACTTATGATTCTAATGAAAAGAAAGGTAAGGGAGTTGATGCTACTGTTAGCGGAGCAACGAAAAAGGTTCAAAATGTTCGTAGGTCAACGAGGAATGAGCCCACTGATGCTACTGTAAAGGTTCAACAACCTCGTAGGTCAAAGAGGAAACAACCTACAAACAGAGATGATGGTAAATGTGTTTGAGGTTTGATACACCCTTAGTTTTAGTTTGAGGTTTTATATGCTCTTTGGTTTGAGTTTTATTTTGGTGCTTGTTTGAGTTTTACCACTGTCCATGATTTTTATATGCATTCCAGACTGAGTTTAACATTGAAAATTCGTAGAAGTAATTCAATTAATTTTCAGGATATTTAGGGTTCATCAAATCATCTAGGCTTTTAGAAAAATATACACGCTTAGTTTTATTTTGAAGTTTGAATTTTATATGCTGTTTGTTTTTTAGTTTTATGTGGTGCTTGTTAGAGTGTATGTTTGAATTAAGTTGTGTTAACTCTTGTATGCTGTTTTGTAGGGAATCAAAAGGAAAAAGACTTTGAGATACCTTCTGATGATGGTACACCTTCGAATTCTTTCGATACTCCTCAGAGTAAGAAAAGGAAATGTGATGATGATGATGATGATGATACTTCTGAGTACTCAGCTTCGGAGGCTTCAAAAGATAGTGTCAGAAATCCTAAGACACTTGATGTTGTTGTAGTCAAGCAAAGGAGGAAGGCTGCTGATAAAGGCCCAACGGGAAAGAAGAAAATTGTGACAGTCTCACAAAAGGGTATATAAATGAGTATATATATTTTCTTTATGTTTATTTATTTCTTACATATATTATATTATTCTGATTATTAATGTTTACTTTTTTATTTTTTAACTATGGCAGTGGAATCAAAAAAATCAAAGGTCAAGAAAGCTGTGGTTGTAGCAAGGAATGGTATAACAACATTAATTAACGATAATTCTGCTCTGTATATAAAATTTTGCTTTGTAAATGTGTAAAATTCTGCTCTCTGTATGTATTGTTCTGTAAATTTGTTAAGAATGATGTTTAAGAATCATGTTATTTGTGAAAATTCTCTGCTCTGTATCTAAGTTTTTGATTTGTAAATGTGTAAAATTTTGCTCTGTATCTTTGTGAAATTATAAGTGTCCCTTTTCTATTCTGCAAAGATAAAACTCAAACCTGTTTCAGATAAAACTCAAACTTCTCTACATTAATATGTTGCTTGAGGATAAATTTCATTTTTTTGAGTTTCATATGATGTTTGTTTGAGTTTTATTTGATGCATGTTTGAGGTTTACCACTGCTGTCCATGCTCATATTTTTATATGCATTTTTTATTCAAATTTAACACAATGATAATGGTTCCTTTTCCATTCTGTAGCTTATTGAATTATAATATTTCCTTTTCCATCTTTTTTCAAAGATAAAACTCAAACATGGATCATATAAAACTGAAACCTGTATCTTTGTGAAATTATAAGTTTTCCTTTTCTATTCTGCAAGGATAAAACTCAAACCTGCTTCAGATAAAACTCAAACTTCTATACATTAATATGGTGCTTGAGGATAAATTTCATTTTTTTGAGTTTCATATGATGTTTGTTTGAGTTTTATTTGATGCATGTTTGAGTTTTACCACTGCTGTCCATGCTCATATTTCTGTAAATATGTTAAGAATCATGTTTAGAATCATGTTATTATTAATGTTTTTGCAGCTGATAAGAAAATGCGTCCTATTACAACTC